>JACEIK010009945.1:21839-37143 GCA_018107945.1 Datura stramonium | reverse complement strand
GGTCTGCTGGTCCAAAAATAGCTTCGGCACCAGATCCCCTACCTAGTCCCCCCAAATAGGAGCCTACCATTTCTAATGGAACCAGGTCTAACTTTTATCAGAATCAGATCGGATTGGGTAGACCCGGTTCCCTTGCCAACATTAGTGGAGCCCCATCCTCGTCCTCAATATCTTCACATCATACCCTTTTTCCCTTAGCCTTTGTCATAGGCTTCTCAGTGAAGAAATAAAAAACTGGTGGTAACTCCTCCTCGGTATCCCTCTCAATAACCGGGATCACGGGCAGTGGTATCATTGAGATCTGTCGTGTTGATATATCTCTCAACTTTGCTCATAGGGACTTGAGCTCAGTGTACCACCGAGTAAGCTATGGCACCTATATCATCGCTAGGCACTCATCCATCTGCCTCTCGAATGCATCTAAGAGCCCATTTTAGGTCCTTGACATTGACTCAAACTCCTATGTCACCCATGGCTTGACATGCTCCATTAGCAACTTAACCTGTAGTGCGGTGCTAGCTTGCTGCTTCTCAGCTCGAGATAGCTGTCTGGCCATGTCTGCTATATACTCTTATGATATAGTAACTAGGTCGGCTGATGAAAGGAAATAAGATGAGGTTGATGGTCTGGCCTTTGGTACAGTGGATGATGAAGCTGGTACAGTAGTGGTAGTATTGACAACTGCCACAATGGTCATCTCGGGGACAGTGCCCGCATCCTTGGAAGCAGTAACATTCTTCACCAACTCTGTAAAATCAGGAGTCTCAATTTGTAAACCCGTCCTCAACACATCTTTAAGGATGGCTGCACCGATTGATATCACCATCAGACTCTTTGCCTTGGACATGGGGTTTGTATCATATCTAATCAGTCCAATGTCCATGATCTTCAGCACCTCCACAAACTGATGATACTTTGTAACTCTGGCACCCCAGACTCTCAGCACACCGAGCCACCAAACATGGGAATGGCATGTTGGTGCTATCAAGGAGACATCTCTATCCCGTATCTCCTCAGCAATATATCTCAAGATGTTGATCTCATATCCCTCCATTATGCTAGCAAGCAGCACTGCATGATCTGGGGACATATATTATGATTACTAGTCGGCCCCAGTCAATACCTCAATAGAAACCACCAGAACTTTGCCCTATAATTTAGAGTTACCTTTTTGATTAGCGACTCATCCCCTGTCAACCGTTCAACCTCTGTCCATTTTGAGGCTATGATCCGCGCTAGCCATGTGTAATGCATCTTCTTATCCTTCACACACAATCTTTTGATCTTAATCTTCTTCAGCTCACCCAGCCGATGGTCAAATTCGATTGTGTTTGTCGAGGACTCAAAATCTGCACTATATAATATGCGCGAGATGGTGCACTTAGATATATCCACTTGGATACCTTGAACAAAGACACTGGGCAATGTTGGTTGCTTCTTCCAATCTTGGTCCATTAGGGCCTGATTATTCAGTGTGGTCGCATATACTGCATAGAATTCCTGTACCATAGCTGGGTTGTATCGCTCTGAAGGTCACTCACTCAACTGAACCTGTATCTCTCCAACAAGGTTTGTATCTCAAGTAGACCATTGATCCCGATAGTGACTAGTTAATGCTCCTCATGGATACTCCTCTTTGGGTTGCCTCTATCATTTTCAGCTATGTTGTGGTTATAAATCATCTGCATGCCTGGAATTGTCCATCTCCAAACCAGTTTCCCAAGTTGTGCTCTGCTTAGAGGAGCTGCCCCCGAGGTCTCAATTTCAATATTAGCAGAACTTGATTCCTTAGTGTGGGACTCACTTCCCTTTGCATCACTGGACTCACCACCCTCTTCCTCATGTGATGAGTCCCTATCCTCTTCCCCTTCTTCGCTGAACGAGGCAATTGCAACTGGAGATGGAGACTCAACCATGGTTATAGAGATGCTTGGATTTTTTGTCCGAAGCCTAGTCGAGCGCCCTCCAATTTCTCTTGATCAACTAGGTACTCCTCCAATGAGCCACTTGACTCTACAGAGGTTCTTGGTTCATCTACCAGCTGATGAGTCATTGTCTTTTCCTTTTTTTCTGCTTATTCATGGAGGGTGTGTTGTTTTTACTCTCCTGAGCATTTCCCTTTGGAGGCATTGTACCTGTGGAAGTAATGTTAGTCCCAAAATATCAAAATAGGAAGAAAAAATCATTTATTTCCATTTATCAGAACGAGTGAGTTGGCGGTTCATTACTTGTGATAATGACTCATTATGCATCCCATTAAGTTAAGTTCTTAAAACTATCATTTCATCCTCTCTTAGAACGAGTCAGTTGACTACTCATTACTTGTGGTAATGACTCATTCTGTCTCCCGTTAAGTCCTGTTTTAAAATTGTAACTTCATCCCCACTCAGAATGAATCAAGCAACAAGTCGTTAAGTATCCTCACAACTGGTAAAGTGACTCGTACTTAAGGGTCCTCTGACTTAGTATTCTTGGGACAATGAGAATGACTAACTTCACAACTCGTTAAGTGACCTTATGAGTCGTTAAGTGAGGCGTCACCACTGTTCTGATAAGTTTTGGCATCTCTTAAATTTTGACATCCCTAGGTTACTCAGACTTCACCCTTGTCATTATATAGTCCAAGTTTATTAGGAGTTCGGCGAGCAAAACAATCTGAGCTTCATTTCCGAAGCAATTATGGATCATAATACTAGCCGACTCAGTGGGTATGAGACACCCAAGCCAACATTTACAATAAGGTTCACAAACACAACTTTCACAAGTTTAATATTCATTAATTTGCACAAAATTATTCAACACAGTTAATTTAGTTCATGGCATGCTTATTCTAATTAACCTAGGGTTCTAACAATAGCCAAATTCAAATTGAGAACCCATGGTGAGCATCAACCTTCCTTCCCTAAGCACATAAACAAGGTATTACTCACTTTGATTTGGAGTGAGATGAGTGAAAAGCTGAAAGCTTGAGTGCAACCAAGACAATCCGATCGCGACAGTGATGATTGAGAAGAAAGGTTTTGATTTCATGATTTTTAGCAATAATTTTTTGACTTACAGTGTTGATAGAGGATTGATGGAGGAATGGCTATGGAGGGAGCGAGTATTTGTTTTAAATTGAACAGTAGAAGTGGAGATGGGTTAGAATAGGTATTAAAAATAAACCCAAGAAAAAATTATCACGGGTCGGGTCAGGTGGCTGAGTTTTAACATTTTACAGCTACTGACCACGACCCTTTCCAATGAGTCATTGTAAGTAGCCACGACTCGTTAAGTAACCCATTAAATTATAAGAACATAAAACTTACCTGTGACTTGATGAATCCAGGCAACGACTTTTCATTTGTCATGAAGGGTTGTGCCTTGACTCATCAGTCATTTTCCTGTAGGATGATTTTTTAGAATTTGTCAGGACAATTGGCCCCACAACTCGTTAAGTGAAGGAACGATTTATGGGAACCATCCATTTTGTGATTTTTTATTTTGTGAATCTCTAATTCAGTGGTAACTATTGGTGGTAACAAGTCATTAAGTGTGATAATGACTCATTCTGTGACTCGTGGCCCCAGATTTTTTTTTCCAAATTTTTTCTCTAACTCCTATTTCCCTGTTCGAAGAGCAGCTGCACACATCAACAAACATGAGTACTACACTATAATTACAATTTACAACTTGGGTTGACTCCCAAATAGCACCTGATCTAACGTTGCAACACAATGTAAGTATCTTGATTACTCAGACTTCACCAAGAAACCCCATGGTTGCCTCCCATGAAGTGTCTGATTGAATATCGTGGCACAAATCGGGTCCCTAAGTTATGCAGACTTCGCCTAGGGCCCAAAGGTCAACTAGCTTTGATTTCCTCATTTATTCCCGAATATGTCTTCACACGCTGACCATTCACCTTGAACCATTTACCTTCGTGGTTCCCAAGTTCAATTGCACCATATGAGAACACTAGTACCACTCGATATGGCCCAACCACTTAGACTTTAACTTGCCAGGAAACAAGCGAAGTCTCGAATTAAGCAGCAAGACCAAACGACCTGGATTAAACTCTATCTGTTCTATCTTCTGGTCATGATACATCTCCATCCTCTCTTTGTAAAGAGATGAACTCTCATAGGCCTTCGGACGAAATTCATCTAACTTATTCAATTGATCAAGCCTCAAGTTCATGGCATTAACCCAATTCAAATTCAGCTTCTTGAGTGCCCACATGGTCTTGTGCTCAAGTTCAACCGGTAAATGACATGATTTTCCAAATACAAGCTGATAGGGAGACATACCTATAGGAGTTTTGAAGAAAGTCCAATACGCCCATAAGGCATCATCCAACTTCCTAGATCAATCCGTTCTATTTGCATTCACAGTCTTCACAGTGATTGTCCTTATCTCTCAGTTGGAGACCTCAACTTGCCCACTAGATTGCGGATGATAAGGTGTTGCCACACTATGCTTCATACCATGCTTCTCAAGTAGAGTTCGAAACAATTGGTTTCAAAAATGCGAACTCTCGTCACTAATGATTTCCCTTGGGATCCTAAACCTAGAAAAGATGTGTCGCTTCAAGAATGCTGTGACACTCTTGCCTTCATTATTGGGAAGCGCAAACTCATCCACCCACTTTGACACATAGTCAATAACTCCAAGTATATATTTTATCCCATTCGAGCTCACAAATGGACCCATGAAGTCAGTACCCCAAACATCAAACAACTCAATCACTAGAATAGGGTGAGAGGGAGGTCATGCCTTCTTGATATTCCTCCCTGCCTTTGTCATGCATCACATGCTTTTAAATAGTCACGAGTGTCTTGGTGAATGGTTGGCCAGTAGTACCCATATTGCAGAATCTTATGAGTTGTGTGGATGCCACTATGATGACCTCCTACAAGGGATGAGTGACAAGTATCCAATATGCTTATCATTTCAACCTTAGGCACACATCTCCGAATCATCCCATCAGCACAAATGCGAAACAAGTATAGCTCATCCCAAAAAAATTTCAGCGCATCAGGCATAAACTTCCTTCGCTAGTGAAAGGACAAATCTGCAGGTACCACATCACTCACCAAATAATTTGAAAAGTTAGCAAACCATGGAATCAGATCCTATGTTGCTACCAAAACCAGTTTGTCTGAAAATGTATCATCAATATTGATCTCATCTTTCAACACTGCATCTACCTCAAGTCTGAACAAGTGATCAACCACTTGATTTTCAGTCCCCTTTCGATCCTTCACCTTAAACTTGAACTCTTGCAACAGAAGTACCCATATAATTAGGCGTGTCTTGGCATTTTTCTTAGACATCAAGTACCTCACAGTTGCATGGTTTGTATGAATAATAACTTTAACTCCAAGCAAATAATCCCGAAACATCTCAAATGCAAACACAACTACCAGAAACTCTTGTTTAGTTATGGTATAATTTTTCTGGGTTGCACTTAGTTCCATGCTATCATAGTAAACTGGATGACATATCTTTTCTCTCCTTTGGCCTAAGATAGAACCTAGGGCCACTCCGTTATCATCTCACATGACCTCGAATGGGAAGGACCAACCTGGTGCAACCATAACGAGAACAGTAGTCAACTTCTCTTTCAGACATTTAAAGGCTTTTAGGCATGCCTCATCAAAAACAAACTCACTTCCTTCTCAAGTAATTTGTACAAGGGGTGTGTACTTTTTTAGAAGTCCTTGATGAACTTCCTATAGAATACTACATATAGTAAAAGCTTCAGATGCCTTTAATAGAAATTAGGGGTGGCAAGCTGGCAATTACCCCAATCTTTTCCTTATCCACCTAAATGCCTTTACCTGAAATCCTGTGGCCTAGCACAACACCCTTCTTGTCTATGAAATGACATTTCTCCCAATTAAGTATCAAGTTGGTCTCCCACATCTTTACAACACCTTACTCAGATGAGTCAAGCAATCATCGAATGAGTCACCAACAATAGAAAAATCATCCATAAAAACTTCCAAAGTATCCTCCACCATGTTCGAGAAAATTGAAATCATGTTGTGCTAAAATGTTGCAAGCACATTACATAATCCAAATGGCATTCTTTTAAAGGCAAAAGTTCCATAAGGACAAGTAGAGGTGGTTTTCTCTTGGTGTTCGGGGTCTATGGAGATCTATTGTACCTTAAATAACCATTAATAAAGCAATACCAACCTCTACCTGCAAGATGATCCAGCATTTGATCCATGAATGGAATAGGGAAGTCGTCTTTCTGTATCTACTAATTCAACTTCCTGTAGTCCATGGACACTTGCCCACCTCTAATTGGCTTTATTGGGATGAACTTGTTGTTATCATTGGGAACCACAGTGATTCCATTTTTCTTTGGCACACATTGGATGGGGCTTACCCATTTACTATCTGAAATAGGGTACACCACACCTGCATCCAAATACTTGATGATCTCCTTCTTGACAACCTTTTGCAGATGGATTCAATCTATGTTGATGCTCAATACTAGGAGTACAGTTTGGCTCAAGCTAGATTTTATAAGTGAAAATACTTGGTGGAATACCAATAATATCAACAATGGACCATAAAATGGCTTTCTTATACTTCTTTAAGACTGAAGCTAGAGCTTCCACTTTCCACACAACCAAATATACTACTATAATATCCGACAAGGTGTTTCCAGCTCCCAAGAACACACATTGAAGGTGGGCGGAAGAGATTTGAGCTCCAAGACCGGAGGCTCCTCAATAGAAGGCTTGGCTGGTGGAGTTGCACGATCCTTCAAATCAAGATCTATCTTCTTCAGAGCATAAGTGCACGACCCCATACCGGTAAGTGTACTTATAATCTCATCATACTCATCTCTCTCATCAGCATCACAATACATGATCAACCTAGCTAGTGCCTTAGCACTCAATCTCTCTGCAATCGACATTATTGGATACTTCAAATCAACAATATCAATAACTGAGACCACACGCATGTCATAAGGCTGCTTCATCAACTGACACACATTAAAAATTACTTCATCATTATTCAATCAAAATTTTAACTATCTGGTTTCCATGTCTACTAATGCATGTCCAATGGCAAGGAATGATCGTCCAAAGATAATTAGGATCTCAACATATACCTCACAGACTAGAATGACAAAATTAGTTGGAAAGATAAATGACTCAACTTTCACCAACACATCATAGAGGATGCCCACGAGATTTTTCATCGTGTGATCTGCTATAAGAAGCTGCATTATTGTTGGCTTGGATGCTTCCAAGCCCAATTATTTGAACACTACTAGTAGCCTGAGATTAATACTAGCAAACATATCATATAAAACCTTAGCAAAATTGAAGGCTCCAATGGTGCAAGGTATGGTGAATGCTCTAGGATCTTCCCTTTTCTGCATAATGGACTGAGATGTTATTGCACTACAATGGTGCAAATTGTCTGCAGGCTCAACGCTCAAAATCCTCTTTTTAGTAACAAGATCCTTCATAAAATTGATGTAGCCAAGCATTTGCTCAAGTGCCTCGACTAAAGGGTTGTTCACAGATAATTGCTTCAGCATCAAAATAAACTTGTGATACTTCCCTTCCTCAACCCTCTTCTTCAATCTCTGTGGGAAAGGTGGAGTAGATCTTGGAATCGGAGTCAACTTCTGTGGGAACTCCTTCTCCTTCCCCTTTGTTGACACCTTCTCCTTTTCAGTACTAGGAGTCATCTTTTCAGCTGCATTCTCAACCACAACCTATTTTTCGGTCTCAACGACCTTTTCATCATCAATCAACTCGGGATCAACTATATCGTCAACAAAAATAGACATATGAGGTTCAACTGTCACCTTTCCACTTCTAGTAGTTACAGCCATGTAGTAACAGTCATTTTTCAGATTCTGGATTGTATTACTAGGAAGCGTGCATTTCTTCCTTTGGTTAAGTTAAACCAATATCTGACTTATTTACTACTCAATTTGCTTGATTACTGTAGCATGCGACTCAACCTTTTAATTCATCCGAGAAAAATCCGCACGAAGTTTCTTGAAGTGGCCTTCATTAGCCTCCACCTATTTCAGAAATTTAGCTAACATATCTTCTATCCTCGAACTACTAGATTCTACTTCGTAGCAACCTGGAGGAACATACAAAACACTTCTATCATTTTTATAGCCATCTCCCTTATTCTAGTCACCTTCTCTGTCACTGCCTCTGCTTCTATCCCTGAATGCACCCTAATTGTAGTTGTTATCTCTTTAATAGTTTCTCCTTTGATTCCCTTGACCTTGGTGCCAAGAGTCTTAAATTGACCCTTGTGTGTTGGCCCAAAAATCCGCCCCTTGACCGTTTACATAATTCGCCTCTTTATCCGACTCAGAATCCATACCATCATTCCTTGGATCTTTCCCTTAAGAATCGACTGTGTTTACCTTTTTAACCCCAACTCTCATGAAATGCTTTTCAAGGAGCCCCATTGTAGTTTTGATCTCAGCTATGTCCTGATCTCTCTCCTCATCTTTCTTTCATTGCTCTGGAAACATACCCACACCATAAGTGCCAGCAAGAACTTTAACTTCTCGTGTGTGCCATGATCGATTAGTTTTGGTAATCCTATCAAGAACCTCTGATTCCTATGCATATGTGTGACTCATGAATGTTCCTCCAGAGACAGTGTTGGCCACACTTAGGTTTTAGAATTCAAAGACCTATAGAGAATCTCCAATAAAGTGTCATCGGATGTCCTGTGATTAGGAACTTGTTTCAACTTCTTGTCGAATATCAACCATGTCTCATGCAATGCTTCTAAACTCAACTGCTTGAAGTTATATATTTTATCTTTCAGCTGCAAAGCCCCGGATGGTGGAACGAACCTCTCCAAGATATCCCTCTTTAGTTCCCTCCAAGTAGTGATTGAGTCATTTGGTAACTCTGCCAACCAAAGAGTTGCTTCACTTCCTAGTGAGAATGGAAATAACCTCAATCTGATTACATCATGATTCACACAAGGTTACTTATAGGCCTCACAAATTCCCAGAAGTTTTTCAAGTGGGTTTGTGCATCATTAGTAGCATATCAAGAAAAAATTTCCTTCATTCAGCAATTGTATCATCGCGTTGGTTATATCAAATTTTTCCCCAGTGGGCAGTGGAGGAGGAACTATGGCACCAATTGCTCCAACCTCATCAATATCAATGTTGTCGTCATCATCAAAATATCTATATCTTTGTTTCTCTAGACCCCTATTTCTTCTTGCTTGCTTATTAGCTGCAGCTAGGCATTACTCTTCAGCAAGCTGAGCTGCCTCACTATCATGTGCCCTAACTTGTTCTCCAGCCAACATTTGGGTTGTTGCTTCTTCCACAATTTCATGGCCACGAACGTTAGCCATTTTTCTCTTATTTCTCAAAGTTCTTTCAAGTTCGTGATCAACTGGAACTAGGGGTTTGCCTTATCTCCAAGTAGTATGCATATACGAACCTGAGACCTAAAAAAAACAAAAACAACAAAAAGATAGATCAAGAAATAAGGACTAATAGTGAAGGAAACACAATTTAAACTAATCCTAAACTATATTCCTTGGCAACTGAGATAAATTTGATATCGCTGAAATTACACCTTTAATTGAGAAATGAAGTGGTCGGTGTTCAAATATAGAACCCAGTGAGATTGGGGTCAAATCCTACGAGGAATATGGCAAGGACCTCATTTAATGTGCTTACTTACACTTTTAGTCAGTTTACTTTCAAAGGGGGGAGTTTGTAACAAATAATAATTTAAAATGATAAGTAACCAAGAACAAATTATTAATTAAAGTTATTTGTTTTCAGTGAGAGAGTTGACTAGGATTGTGTTCCCCATGATTTCATAACGTAGTAAGATTATCGTACTAGTGATCTATCCTGTTGTTTAGCATGCTAGATCAGTAAGTTAAGTTCATCTAAATAGTTAGTCCATTAATTAGATGATTATCACCACGTAACTTGATCAGTTTACAGGTGTACACTTTATTAATCCTTATCTTTGATCCCAGATTAGCTATTCCCAAAAAAGGTCAAGCTATTAGATGAGGGTTGACAGCCTCAAATCTCCATTATTAATCTCTATTATCATTCGTTACCCCCTTGATCTGGAGACTAAGAATAAGGTGAATTCTAACATTTATTGTAACACCCCAAAACTTTCCTAGACCAAACTCAGACATATCATGAAAAACTAAGAGAAAAACCAAAAAAATTTGTCTTAGAATGACCGAGATAATGAGTCATTGTCAGCAGCAATGACCTGTTGTCTGGGTCGTGGTTAGCCCTGCCAATGATCCTTCGGGAATCAACGAGACATGGAATGACCCATTGTGAGGAGCAACGAGTCATCCTATCACTCGTTGCCTTCCCAATTTATAGATCAGTCATGCCCTTTACAAGAACCCACGAGCCAAATGACGAGTCATCGTTTGGTGTAACGACTCATGGGGTGACTCGTTAGTTGGAGTCTTTATGCTGTTGAAAAATCTTCTTCCTATAGCAACAAGATGCAACAATGACCCGTTGAATCTCACAATGAGTCATTGTGTGCAAATATGATAATAAGTCCATAAATCCTCAGATTTTCTAGTGGATACAATGAGCAGATACAATGACCCGTTGGTGATATCAATGAGTCGCCATGTCGCTCGTTAGTGGGGTTCTCGGGTTTTTCTGCCAGTGACAACGGGAAGGACCAAGGACCTATTGGTTCATCCAATTAGTCGTGTACCCCTTGTTACCAATAGCCAGTGAATGAATTTTTCCAATCCCAGGACCAATGACTAGTCCCAATGAGTCGTGGTGTCAACCAACGACTCGTTGTGCGACCCGTTGGTTCCTGTCGGACAGTTTTCCAGATTTTCTCCCAGGGTTATTTTAGTAACTTCCCAGCTTTTTATCTCTAAACCCTGTAATTTTGAGCACGTTTTAGAGAGAATTAAAGGGGTAGAATGATATTCCCTCTTCATTCCTTGCATTCTCTCAAAGTCAAAAATGTAAAGATTCAATTAGGAAGCACATAGAAGGGCAAAGGTTTCGACTTTTCTTCTCAGATTTTCTCAAGAGTTTCTCTGGGATTTCTACCCAGGTATGTGAGAATTTAGCAAGGGAATTGTCCTTCCTTGTGCCCCAAAATCCATCTAATTTTTCTTATCAGTTCTAAGCCCTAAGACTTTCGAATTAGAGGACTTTTTTTAGTCATGTTCTGATTAAATCATGTGAAATGTTGTTCATACTATTTGTTACTATATTCCCATTATCTAGTAATCATGTTGATACTTGTTTTCCTGAAAAGTGACTTTAGCCCTAATTCGATAAGTGTTGTAACTAGGGTCCTGCAAAATTGTATAGACATAATGTTGCTTGACTCTATCAGTGTTAGAAATTCCATGCTATTATTATTAGTTAAATTCTCAGTCAGTTGCATGCTAGCTCAGTTTCAGTCATGATGTAAATATCTTCAATAATGTCAGCTGATCATTTTGACTATAGTCAGTTCTTGAGGTGTTAGTAATGCCTTCCAGTTACCAGTTATCAGTTATCAATTTGCTCTTTAGATGATTATGATGCTTCCTGATAAGTAGCTCTGACCAGTCTTAGAATACCAGTTACAGTATTCAGTCCGATAAGACTCTTAGGGTACTTCCAGATAAGTATCCCTCACTTAGTCTTGGGCCCCATCCTAGAGCTATCAGCTTAGTAGAAAAATTTAGAATTTATCCAGTAGGAGTAATACTTAGCACTGAGCGGACCAAGGTTTCAACGCACCCAGGTTCCCAGAACTACATTGCCACTGTAGGTTACTTGGCCCATCGGGCCCCAAATTTGTGATCACCCAGTTCATGCCTTTATACCCTGCTCAAGGTATATTGGGTTCTATCAATGGGGTGTATACATAGAACTCCACGTTTAGCTCACATGGTTATACGTCGGTTATAGACTCTCCTACTAGAAATACAACTTCAGTTCAATTCAGTTCAGTTTAGCTCTAGCTCAGTATCTCAGATCCATGATATGTTTATAACCATCAACCAGGGTCATTATTGACTATATCAATTATATTTCAGTTGTATCAGTTTTCAGTATTTCAGTTTATTACTTGTTCTTTCATGCTTATTGTATCTCTCACTTACTCGGTACATTCAAAGTACTGATGCATACCTTCTATGCTGTATCGTATCATGATACAAGCGTAGGTTCTCAATCCCAGCATCGTCAGTATTTCCCTCAGAAGATATCAACAACAACACTTGGTGAGTTCTCATCTTTCGAGGATGATATTTATTTTCAGTTAGTTTCTTACAATTAGATTTTTGAGTTAGCTGGGGGCTTGTCCCAGCAACTCATCATTTAGTAGTTGGCTTTCAGACATAGACACAGATAATCCGTATTGTTTTTGTCAGATGTATTGACTCTTGTCAAATTAGTCTTCTTAAATAGTTTTATTTATGTAAAGCTTTCATTTATATTTTGTCATGCCCCACCTTGAGAGGTATGACCGGCACCTGGTGCCATACCAGGTCAGAACTAACCTGGCTAGACTAGTGCACTGCTGTGCACACTAACACTTAATCCAAGAAACCAACGAGCTATATCCCGGTTATAAACACAACCTCTGGCCAACAATGCCACCTATAAAAGAAGACAGCTAACCATAACAACACAACAACAGGGATCCTATACGGACCAAAAAGACCACCATGCTGTCTAGTTATAACTGAAGTGTAACTCAGGCACTAAACCACTCTAAGGCCGAAAAGGCTGCTACTAAGAGCTAGACAAGGCCCCACACGACCATTAGCAAACCAACCAAAGGGAATATACAACAGTCTGCAAGCCTCTAGGAGTGATATAATGGTCAAGACAGGGCCCCAACCTACCCATAAAATGTACATCAAAAGAGTAAACCTCTACTAACTTTCAACTCCGGAGGGAAGGAGCTGAATGAACTGCTGATCTCAGCTGAAGGAAAGGAACGTTCTGAACCACATCTATCTGCACCTGCAGGCAAGTAATACAGCACTCCGAGTGGCGGTCAGTACAACATGTACCGAATATGTAAGGCAGAAAGATAATAGATGACTGAAAGTTGGTAAAGTTGTAGTAATCAAAGAAGAGAGTAAGGATTTAACTGAATACCTTCACCATATGAAATATCTAAACAACAAGTCTATCTATATGCAAACAAGAACCTAACCGGGCCCCCATAATCCTGAAAGGTACAAACAACATAGAAAAACCTACCTGGGCCCTCATAAGCCCCAAAAGGTACAAATAAGGTATACTTCTACTGTCTGGCTACTAGAAACCATTGGCATACTGTAACTATGGATTACTTATTCTCTGAATACACATCTGGGCCTGATAGGCTACTTATGGCTGTGTCGGTGTCTGAACTATCTGGCTGTGTAACTAGACCCCGAGCCTTAGCTCGACTATGGGTCATAACATAACCTCGGATAGATAGACCCCGAGCCTTGGCTCGACTATGGGTCATAATGTAACTATTGTATCTGGATCCCTAGCCTTGGCTCCACTATGGATCATGCTGTGACTGCTGTAACTGGCCCCCGAGCCTTAGCTCGACTATGGGCTGTAATGTAATCTCCAATAACTAGACCCGGGGCCTTGGCCCGACTATGGGTCATAATGGAATAGTTGTGACTGGACCCTGAGTGTTGGATCTACTATGGGCCATAATGTAAGCTCTGAAACTGGATATGGCACTCACGGCCTCACTCTGATTCCTTCATACATCATACTGCTCTGGTGTACATTACTTTGTAGATAATAACATTCATACCTGAAATATCTTATACGATAACCAAACAGGCTAGGGTTATTTCTAATGGGGGATGCTTTAATTACCGTTATTGTCCCTATTCAATTCATAACATCTGGCCTCAATAGGTTTATTCAAAAATACTATAGACATACAAACCATTCCAACTTTACGATGGACCTAACTTGCCGAAAGAATAGCCTTACATACCTCAAGTTCTGATTTCCTATCTTACTGGCGAGTTTCAATCCGTATTCAATAGCCCTTTCCAACTGCAATAGTATTACTGGGAGAATAAGACTAGTTTCAGTACTAAATTCGGTGAAAATGATAACTTTTACTACTACTATTAGCTATACTTTAACTTATCAAAACACGGCCGAAAATGTATAATTTCCCAAGAGTTCAGAAGGGAGAAATGCTTACTTTAAGCCTGTGATCGTATAGAAATTAGTTTGGAGCAATTCTGAAAACTCCTACTCAGCGGGCTTACGATTCGCCGGGCGAATTTCATGAAACTAACTCCGTAGTAATGCTCCCCGTGGCCTTAAACTTCAATACCCGAAGTTAATTGGAGTTTGGACGGCATTTGGTAGCACAATCGGACGAAATTTATATAGAATTCTTGTATCTCTCTCTCTCTGGCTGATTTGATATATCCAAATGATCCTACAATTGAACAAGGACTATATATACATGTGGCGGTGGAAGGGGGGGCGACCCGCGCCACCCATCGCAGCATCCCTTTCCCCGCGTCGCTCACCTCAACGCGCCAAGGGGGTCGGCGCGCCGCGCTGCCCAATGCGCCAGGGTGTTGGCGCGTCGTGCTGGCCCTTGCGGCCTGGCCTCGTTTGACCCAACTTCTGAGGTTTCTCTACATGCGTCATACTCTATTTGTTTGTCACAACTCACATGTGTGTCTACTAAATGTTAGTGTTTTTACGGGGTGCGACATCCTCCCCCCTTAGGAACATTCGTCCTCGAATGTCTAATTCAACTCATAGGAGTTTAACTTCTTAGCTACTATTCTGGAAAAAATTTTTGGCAGAATCTCCCCTGTAATATGGACTAACTTAAATATCCTGAAACACAGAAAAGTCCAATACAGGTATATCACATGACACTATATCCACTCTTGCACAACATAATGGCAATCAACTAAACAGTATCAATAACATGAATCATAAATAATAGCTGAATCAACGACCCTACCTTGGCTGCATACTCGAAACTAATCCTGGAACAACTAAGGATATCTGCATCTCATGTCGTCCTCAGCTTCCCAGGTCATCTCTTCTTTATTTTTGTTTCTCCATAATACTTTAACAGAGGCGACGTCTTTGGTTCTCAACCTGTGAACTTGTCGATCTAATATGGCCAAAGGAACCTCTTCGTAGGCTAACTCTTTGGTAACCTAGACGTCCTCAACTGGCACAACACGGGACGAATCCCCTATACACTTTTGTAATATCGATATATGAAAGACTAGGTGAACTGATTTTAACTCTAAAGGCAAATCTAACCGT
>JACEIK010009944.1:4533-46765 GCA_018107945.1 Datura stramonium | reverse complement strand
GCCGTGGCACGTTGCCGACGCACAGGTGGGCTGTTTTGTGCCTCCTCTTTGCCGACGTTCGCGTGTCAATTCCGTTTCCAAGCCTCTACTTCACCAACTCGTGGATTAGTTCCTCAAAAGTGATTAAAACCTACAAAACAAAGTCTAATCATGTTGGTTAGCACATGTCTTCACATTTATATGAAATCACATGAAAATGTATGAAATAACTTAGATAACAAGACTAATTTAAGTTATAAAGCGTATCACAGGCATGATAATTTTGCTCGTGATCACTTACAAGGGAGAGGGCCGAACTAGTTGCCCAAAGGGGCAACGTGGCACGGACCCCTCCCTAGTGTATGGGGCTCTGTGGCACGACCTAGAATTCGCATGTTGGGGTCCGTGACCACCCAAGTTATATATAAGTTCAATGTTTTCATTGGTATCGTTTCCAAATAATAGACCTATGGTTAGAGAAGAGAGATATGCCATTTTCAATAAGTTTTCCTTTGTTTATGCTATGAAATGCTACCCGAATTCAAATTAACTTCGGGTATCGAAGTTTATTGCCGTAAGGAGCATTACAACGGAGTTAGCTTCGTCAAATTCGACCGGAAAATCATAACCCCGCTGAGTCAAAGTTGTCAGAATGACTCCAAACTAATTTCTATACGATCACAGGGGGCTTCAAGTAAGTATTTCTCCCTTTTTTGAACCCTCAGAAATTATACATTTTTGACCCGTGTTATGTTAAGTTGAAGTCTAGTTAATATTATTTATATAGAAAGTTATCATTTTTCCGAATTTGAAGTCTTGAAACCGGTCTCATTCTCCCAATAATACGATTATAGTTAGAAAAGATGTTGAATAAGAGTTGAACCATTGACTAGTTAGAAATCGGCGATCCAGGTATGTTAAGGCAAATGATTTTGGCAATTAGTTATTTTAGTATTATAACTCGATCTGAATCAGTAAGAAGATCAAGAATATCTATTATGGCTAGCTATTGTTATTATTTGAGATCAATATTCCTTGTTTAGTTTGGGGATTGATTAAGCACAGTATAGCCTTCTTTGACCAACCCAGGGGTTACTAGGCTGACCATCGACACCCGCCGAGGAGTAAGATGACAGTATCCAAGGAAGCCGGTATGTAAATCCGCAAGGGGCGAACATGAGTCCAAGGTCCTCATACTGTCATTCCGCCAGTGGACTATTTTTATGTCGGTGCTTTCCACCCGCCCCCTGCCAGACATTTTGAGTGCCCAGATATGAGATATTTAGGAGTCCCTTTGGCAGCGGACTCAGACACAACTTCTGATTAAAAGGCCGGCGGGCTCGGTTGCGAACCAGAGGACTAGTAGGATGACTACCAGTGCCCGATGACATAATGGCCTTGTTAGGGGTAAATAGACTGAAATGTGCCTTGTGGTTGTAGGGGGCCCACGATGGGTTGTGCAATGCACAGTTTGTACATTCTAGCTTATAGAACTGGTAAGGTTCTTGTATGCATTAATTCTTGATAGATTCTTAGGCAGTAAGAAGTATAGCTATTCAGGTGGTATTTCTATTGCTTTCTTTCAGTTACTTTCAGTTTCATTTAATTTCATTTAGTTATTTCTTTTATTCTTTGCCTTACATATTGATCACATATTATTATCACCAATACCCTTCTTGGGAGCCTTCATTACTTGCACTGCGAGTGCGGATAGACGCGGACCCAGGGAACTTCTAGTTTCATCCAGATTAACCCAGTACAGTCAGCTCCTTTCCTCCGTAGCTCATAATTAGAGTTGACTCTTTCTTTTTGTGTGTACGGTTTACGGGTAGGTCGGGGCCCTATCTTGACAGTCTCATCCCCATTCCTAGAGGCTTGCGAATGTTTCACAATTCCACAATGGTTGTTGTTGGCTGTGTGGGCCCATATGTATTTTATCTTCGCGTGTTGGCAAAAGCCGTGGAAGCACCATTTACATGTTAGTTAGCGGCCTTGTCGACCATAACTTGAGCCATACTGATGGATTTACTTTATAGTCATAACTAGACATCATGGTGGTCTTCAACTCGGCTCATAGGATTTCCTATTATCTATTTAAGGTAGTGATTTCTTTTACGGGTGGCTATAAGGCCTTGTCGATCGGGGGCTATGTTTACAACAGGAATGTCATCTGTTGCTTTCTTGATTTGAGATTTAGTGTTAGTCATGCAACAGAGGTGCATAAGTTCGGTCGAGCCGGTTTAGACCCTAGTAGGGCACCGGGTGCAGTCATGTCTCCTAAGGTGGGTGTGACAGTCTACCGTGTGCGACATAGTGAGGTTGTTGGTCGTCGAGACTATCTCCAGCTTAGGTGGGCTAGAAATGATTGATTTTGATGTAATTATGGGAATGGATTAGCTAGCACCATGTTGTGTCAATATGGAATCTTTGGACCCGGGTAATCGATTTCACTTTCTAGAGAGGTAGTGCGAGAATGGAGAGCAATACGGCTACGCAGCAATTTTATATCCTATCTTTGGCGAAAGCGGATAGCAAAGAGCTGTATTTTACAATATTGTTAGGAGTTCGATATATGCAGGTGGAAGATCCCCAACTCTTCAGTCCATTCACGTAGTGGATTTTCGGATGTATTATTAGTGAGCTTACTGTTATTCCACTTGAAGTGAGATGATTTCTCTATCGACTGCCGAAGATTTACAACCTGTCATCCTCCTAAATCTTTGAATGGCTCCATCTAAGCTTAAGGAGTTAAATGAACAATTGAAAGATTTTCTAGATAGAACTTACCATCAGGCTAATTACTTTTACCGTAGAATTAACGCAGTTACCACATTTGTCAAAAGAAGGAGGGCTCCCTATGATAGTATATATTATCCAAGCGGACCTTAGATAAAAGTCACTATTAAGAATAAATATCCCTTACAAGGATAGATAATTTGCTTGACCGACTGCGAGGCAGAATATCTCCAAGATTGACTCAAGGTTAGTATCATCAAGTGTGGTTCCGGGAGAAAGATATTCCGAAGACGGCCTTCGGGACTAGGTATGGTCATTTTGAATTCTTGTTCATGTCTTTCGGTGTGAATGCCCCATAAATGTTTATGGATTTGATGAACAACATCTTTAGGCCATATTTAGATTTTTTGTGATAGATGTTATTGATGATATTCTGGTATATTTTCACTCAGAAGAAGCTAAACGCAGATATCATTTGCGAACGATACTCCATATCCTCAAACATCACCCAGTTATATGAAGTTCTCAAAATGTGAGTTACGGTTAAATTTGTAGCTTTCTTGTCCCATATTGTGGCAAATGTACGGTATCTAGGTTGACTCACAAAAATTAAGGCGGTAGAAGACCTTGGTCACAGACCATGACTCATGGGTTTGTAGTTTTGCAGGGTTAGCCGAGAGTATTACCGGAAGGTTCATAAACCTACTGCCTTATCGGCGTCGTTGAAAGTTTGCTGGGAAGCAACTAAATTATCAAACTGAGCCTTGTGAGCAAAGTTTGTAGGAGCTAAAAATTGATTGATATACGCATTAGTATTAGCCTTACAAGAGGTTTGAGGGCTATGTCGTATGCGTGATAACCGGGTGTTAGGTTAGAATTGCCAATACGTGCAACGTGGAAAAGTGATTGCCTATGCTTGAGGCAGCTAAGGAAGCAAAAGAATTATCCCACCGTGATTTAGAATTGGTGTGAGTCATTATGCTATATGAAAATGCAGTAGGCACTACTTATCACAGTGTTCATGTAGATATCTTTACGGATCATAAAAGCATCCAGTATATCTTCACACAGAAAGAGTTGAATTTGCGGCAGTGTCGTTATGTAGAGTTGTTGAAAGACTATGATATGAATATGTTATATTACCCAGGGGAATGCTAATATTGTAGTGATATACTTGCTTGGCAGTCCATGGGTAGCCTAGCATATTTTAGGCTACAGAAACATTGAGAAATCGCTCGAGTTGCACTTGTTAGCTAATCTAGTAGTTCGAGTAGTGGATTCGAGGAAGATAATGGGGCCGTGATCTAGAATGCAACATTTCATCTCTAGTTATATAGGTGAAGGAGCGCGTGCGAGGACCCTAGTCTAATACAACTCTAAGAAAAGGTTCGGGTAAACTATCGGCCTTTGAGTGTAGAGACGATTTCTTAGGTTCGAGAGGTTGACTCTACGTTCCCGAGGATGTGCTTGAGGCTTCGCTAGCGGATCATGGCAGCGGTACATTATTCTCGTTACTCTCTTTGTCAAAGTTCGCGAAGATGTACCATGATATAAAGGAGATATATTGGTGGCACGGAATGAAGAAGGTGTAGTTGGTTTGTAGCACAGTATCCTAATTTCCGGCGGGTAAAAGGTAGACATAAAAAACACAGGTGGGTGACTCGGGATAGTTGTACCTATGTGGAGGAAGCCATTAATATGGATTTCATTACATGGTTACTCGCTCTAGGCATAAATTTGACGCCATTTGAGTCATTATCGACGGAGTTGATGAAGTCAGCCCATTTCTTGTGGTTAGGACTACATTTTCGGCCGAGATTATCTTTTGAGTTATATATTGAAATGATACATTTTGTGGCATCCCGACATCTATTATTTACGATAGAGGACGATCCATGACTAGATTACAGTCATTTGAAGGGTTTGGGGACACAAGTGTATAGTATAGCTTTCCATCCCTAACGAGATGGCCAAGTAGAACGTACCATTCGGACGCTCGAGGATGTGTTATGAGTGTGCATGCACTAGACTTTGGAGGGTTTGAGATGAGCATCTACCCTTTATTGAATTTGCATACTATAATAGTTATAATTTTCTATCGATATGGTTCCTTATGAGGCTTTATATGGGAGGAAATACAGGTCCCCCATAGGATGGTTTGAAGTAGGGGAGTCGGGGTTGATCCCGGACCTTATATGATATATTAATCGAGGGCAAAGGTGAAACTTATTAGAGAGCATTTGCTGTAGCCTAGAGTCATCGGGGGAGTCCTATAATGATGTTCGGCATTGAGACCTTGAGTTTAATGTTGATGATTGGGTATTTATTAGGTTTCACCTATGAAGGAATGATGAGATTTGACGGGGAAGGGGCAAGCTTGGCCCTAGGTTCATTGTATGTGAATCCTTCGAAGGATAGGCCGAGTGACATACGGGTTAGAGCTGCCCTTCGAGGACTAGAATCTGTTCATCCAGTTTTCCATGTGTTAATACTACGAAAGTGCACTTAAAGACCCGTCTACGGTTGTTCAAGTTAGTATGTTCAAGTTAGTGAGTTGTCGTATGAAGAGACTCCGGTTTCTATACCAGATCGGCAGGAGTTCTGGGAGGTGAGAACTAAAGATGTGGCCTAGTTAAAGTCCTATTGAGAGCAATGTAAAAGGAGATAGGCGCCAGGAAGCTCGGATGATGAGGTCTAGATATCCTCACGTATTTCAGGCTTGACCCAGAATATGCAATTGAGGTGAGATTGTTGTTTAGTCATTATCATATTACTTATATTATCAGTATTGTTTAGTTATTCTCTTAATTATATGTAGCTATGATGTATCATTGCTTGTAGCATCCTTTGAAGCGCCTATCTTGGACTTTTCTACATTTCGGGTTCGGATAGTCCATATTACGGAGGACTCTATCAAAAATTTTCTGGCTATGGTTAAGGGAGTTGAGCCTCGCTCTTAGATTCCATTTGAGGACGAATTTTCTAAGGGGGGATGATGTTACACCACAGTAAGTTTCTATCGTTTAAAGCGTGTAGGTATTTGATGCAATGAGTTTACAACACTTTTGGCAAAGCCGAGCAAAATAACATCGGCTTAAGTATGTTTATATAGATATGAGGAACTTTTATTTTGATTTTAGGAAAAATAAGTGTTGGAGCAAAATGTGCAAAAGAAGCACAAAATGCAGGAAAAATCAGCCAAGTAGAGTATCGATGCGAGCCATGCGGAAACTAGTGATGAAGTTAGAGGTTGAAGTGAGAAAGAAGGAAAAGTGCGACTCTCAGTACGAGTCGTACCAAGATGGTACGAGCCATAATTGGAGTCATTGAATTATTCGAGAGAGAATTTAGCAAAGCTGAGACTCTTGGTATGGATGAAGTCATGGATTGTAACATCAACATGTGAACCATACCATGATGAGCCGTAGTGAACTTAAGAATATTCTTCAATAAATGGCGCAGAACTCCAGACACTACAGACAGTACGAGTCGTAGGAAGAAGGTATGAGTCATACCACCACTCTAGTGGAAAATTTCAGAAGATGTCGGAGTTCTCGAGCCAAACCATGAAAGCATTGTACGACTCATAGGAATGAGGTACGAGTCTTAGCTGCCTACCAACACTTAGCCAAATGTGCAGTAGCCTAGGTTGTACGAGAAGCAGGTATGACCCGTACAATCTGCTACCAGTGCGTAAGTCCGGTCGTGACTTACGATTATACCAGGATATGGAAAATTTCCTATTAGCTTAGCAAAATGTTTCTAATGTCTATATAAATAGCTTTTATATTTTATTTTAGTTAGTGGAGGACAGAACTGAAGTAGTAGACATGTGCAGAATAATTTTTGTGAGTTTTTATCAAGTTTTATTCTTGAGATCAAATTCTTGAATTCCTTCATTGTTCTTGAGATTGTTCTTTGATCTTCAAATATGGTTTCTTCATTATTGCTGTAAGTATTTAATTATGTGTTTGTCTATGAATGCAAATTGTAATCTTACTACCATGAGAGTGAAAGCCTCCACAACTTCAAGAGTTATGGGAACCATGGTTGATTAACGAAATAGTGTTACACAAAAGTGATTCAAAACAAATGCTAAATACTTGTATTGTATTCTCTTCATCTTTAAACATTTCTTAGAGGTGTATAATGTTAGGACTTGCTCAATTCTTTACTTGCTTGAACCTAGAAGTATAGATTAGAAAAAAAAACATTTGTCCTTATGATCATTATATTAACTTGAAGTTTTGGTCGGGATAGTTAAATTTGGAAGATATTGATAACGGTTGGTTGAAATTACTCATGAGACCTTACCCAGTGATTAAGTATAGTCATCCAATAGGGACGAACCAGTCATTTAAATTAACCCTAGTTATCGAGTTCTATAAGTAAGCATTGGGATTGATTGGTGTGTACACTGAATAGTTATGAACCCATAGGGGAACACTTACACCATAGTTTTTTGTGAATCTTGATTTAAATCACAAATATAATTTTGTTTTAATCTTGTTTTCTTTAAAACCATCAATTTGGAGATAACTCACCAACAAGTCCAATTACCGACATTAGTCTATATCTTACCCTATTACCTTGTGAGTTCGACCCCAACCTCTTTGTTGTATTATTTATTTGCAACGAGCCGCTTCATACTTTGTTAGGAAGTGTGAATTTGAGTGTTATCAAAAAGTGGCGCCGTTCCCGAGGGGAATACGGCTAAGATTAGATTAATTGCTTGTATTTGACTTTTGTTGTTATTTCTCCATTTACATTTTCTTTGTTTCTCTTTTGTGATTCATTAAGGCCAACACCAAGGGAATTACACCGTTGCCAACACCCAAATGGAACACGAAGTGCCGGTGCCCACAGGAAGAGATGATGAATATTGATACACTAGCAGCTACCTTGATGAACTATGTCGGAGATGGGGTACCGAGGTACACGGAGTTGGTTAATGCCTTAGATGGAATGGGGTCATATACTTCAAACGAAAAGTTAGACCTTGATTTTAAGCTGACCGATCACATGACAAAGCCATCGGTAAGAGAACCACCGGTCCTTGGGCGGAAAACCTTGACAGCCCATCTCAAATATGCATTCTTGGGTGAAGACAACACTTTGCTAGTGATTATTACAACAGATTTGACAGGCGACAAGGTAGAAGCTTTGGTCATAGTATTAAATAGGCTTATGAGAGCAATTAGGTGAACCATAGCTAATAACATCGGGATACCTCCGGGCGTATGTACTTACAAGATATAGCTCGAGCCAAACTACACACCAAATATATAGCATTAGTGATGCCTGAACAATGCAAGAAATAGTGATAAAGGAGATTATCAAGTGGCTAGACGTTGGTGTAGTCTACCCCCTTGTAGATAGAAAGTAGGTAAATTACGGTATAGTATTTTTTCAACAAAAGGTGAGATCATAGTGGTACCCAATGAGAAGAATGACACAATGCAAACGACCAGTCACCGGATGGGTGTCCCTTGCATGGATTATAGGAAGCTCAACCCTTTGGACCTAGAAGGCCCACTTTCCAATGTCGTTCACAGATCGGACGCTTGACAAATTGTAAGTAGAGGTGGTACTTTTTTCTCGATGGCTACTCAGTACAATCAAATCGCTATAGTCTCGAAAGATCAAGAAAAGACTACCTTCCTGCCCATATGGAACATTTTCTCTTTCAAAGAATTCCATTTGGATTGTGCAATGCACCAACCACATTTCAGCGCTACATGATGTTAATATTTTCATATATGGTGGAGGACACCATCAAGGTATTCATGGACAACTTCTAAGTTGTGGGTGAATCGTTCGAATATTGCCTCAAACACTTGGGAAAAGTGTTGTTGAGCAGGATGTGAAGAAACTAATGCGGATTCTAAATTGGGAAAAATGTCATTTTATAGTTTGATGAGCCCATAGAAGTATACGGGTTGTACAAGAGCAATATGGTTCCCTTTTAGAACCAGAAATGTCGAACCTACAGGGGGACTAAACTACAGGGTAAAACCTTCTCGAGTGTTAATTTCGTAACTCTAATAATGAAGGCATACTTGATGTAAAGAAAAGTTTTTATATTTTGTAAGCTATATTTTATACTAAAGTAGAATAATTATCTGAGTGAGTCTGAACTATGAATATGAGCATGCTGAAGCTAAAACGGACATGTAAAGAAATTAATTATCAGTATACATGGTTTATCTCTTCTCTAGGTTGCTAATCCGGAACTTATGCCTATAGATTAAAACTCTGCGTATTTAACCCAACATAAGAAACATGAACCTTCCACCTCCATTTACGCTGATGAAGAAATTCATGTTAAAGCCATACAAAACCGATTCCACACTTGACTAATATGACTTTCGGGTATATTTCTATCACGAAGAATCAAATAAATTCTCAATTTTCCCAAACAAAGAACAGATCATATCCTATTAATTCACAACTTTCCGAGTTTCTTGCCCTCTCGGGTGAAATCGGACTTTTTGGATTTACATTAACATTGGCCAGATCTTAATGCAGTAAGAACAAGAATTAAATAGAACAACCATAGAAGAAAAGATGAAACAACCGGATAATCAACAATTACATTTCAATACAATGGTTTATAACCTCGGCTTAAAGAAAGGGAATTAGCCACTCATTTGTCGTTGAACATCGTTAAATGAGTGTAAATCATGCAAACAATTGAAAGAAGAAGAAAGGGATAAGAGAAAACCTAAAATTTTCGTCCTCTCAAGCTACTGTAACACGTTCTTGCTCACCAAGTCAGAATAATTAAAAATGAACCTAAGTGTTCTATTTATACTAGGAAGAATTTTTCGGAATAACGAAGCAGCTGTCACGGAGTTACATCGCGGAGCACTGCCTCCGTGACACGGTGCAAACGTGAGCTCTCTGGAATTTTAGCCGCCAGGTATAATTTGCTCCCAACGTAGCACGGCATGCAACGAGCATGCCCGGCGTGCCACGGTGCAACGCGGATCTACACTAGAATGTCAAGATGCGGGAAATTAATTCCAACGTGCCACAGCTCGATCATGGACCTTCTCTGGAATTTCTTGATTTATATCTCTCCGGACCGGAAATGCATCCGCGATGCGCGGCGTGTCACGGCTCCATCGCGGAGCCCTTTAATTTCTTGCTTCTACACATGCTTCCTTGCTCGTTTTCGAGTCCATCTCCGATTTCTCCCGACATGCATCTTAGCTCCATAAAAGTATGTTTTTTCCTGCATCAACTTGTAATCATGTTGGTTAGTATAAATTCACACTTCCTACAATTTACATGAAAATATACAAACATTGTTGGAAAAACAAGGCAAAAATGATGCATTTGAGTATCACTTGGGCATATAAATATGCCCCAGATCCACCCTACCCCACACTTAAAATCTTGTTCGTCGTCGAACAATATACCACACCTCGCCAAAATTTACATCCCATCATATTCTTTGGCTCGACAATCAGAGCTACGGTTATACCAATTATTTTTCCATAACAAATCATCAAAGAAAACATGCATAGTATCATCATTACAATGACATTTAACAAATCAAGACCTCCTAGACTCACGAATCGACTCTCGATATTGGCAAACTCATGCAAATTAGCTGACCAAGATATCGGAAGGCCACGAATTTTCATTCTTTCGTCAGGCATGCGCCCTCACATCACAAGAGAATTTCCCCCTCTTTAAATCCACATGAACTCCCTAATCATTTCATGCGAGGCATGTACACACAATTTCACTCTCTCTCCCAAAAAGAATTTTGCTGCATCGTGTCATGACCCATAGGCTTGCCTCTAGTATGACCACACCACTAATATAGAGCGGTGATGTAAGATCACATAGGACTTAATGGGTTGTAATATGTCAGCTATGGAACTAGTATATACTGGGCTAACCAATAAGCAGCATCCTTAAGTGATTTTTCAATACATCCCATCACATTATGGACATAATTTCTTCCTTCCTCCTCCCATGCTTGAAGTCTTTCATTATTTTGTCGCCCACTTCTTTAAGCTTCAACTAAACAACAAACAAAAAAATAAGTGAAGCACTTTATTTTCTTTACGTCTGGCAATTGCACCTTTGACTCTTTTTCTTTTCATCACTTCACTTTTTCCTGCTCTTTATTTTCTTTTCATCCCATTACCTTCATCTTTGTGAGAAAAGTATATATTTTCTTGAGCGCTTAAGAGCTTCGGATTAGGTTTACGGACACTGAAAAGAAAGGGTTAAACTTGGTTTACGCCCTTTTTGACAAAAGAAGAAAAATATAGGCTAAAGGCTCGATGGGCTAACTAGGATTTGACGTTGAGGGTGGGTATAAAAAAAGAACTTTAGGCTTCGACAAAGAAACGCCTACATCCTTTCCTATACTACACTTCCTTCATTTCATTTTCGTACACTACTTGAGGCAAGTTCTATGTACTTCACAATAGCATGGAATAACCAAACCTCACTATACACTCAATGCACATGCTCAACTCAAGACATATTCACAGACTCTTTAATCGGCTAACTACAAGAATTCAAAATTAAGCCTCGATCACCGGTCGGAATTCTATGGCCTAAGTGTCTCACATATGTACAAAAATCTGCATACTTTCTAACAGATCATCTTTGCAGTAAAAACATTATGTACAACACACCAACCCAAATTTCATAGCCATAGAGTAGCAACATGCATGGGATACAACCAACACACCAAAAATTTAAAATAATCTACTCATATCGACTGCATTTCCCTTAAGACAGTCATATCTATCATCATAGGGAGCGGTCACTATTTATGACTTCGGTTCAATGGACTCTTCTCGGCAAAAGAACGAAAACAAACTCCGAGAAACCCAACTATAAAAATAGTTAACGAAAAATAAATTTTAAAAATATCGATAATTTCAGCAAAACTATCTACCTTTGGCTATGACATTCAACGGCTTACGACTACAAAAAATATTTACAATACAACATACACACAAAAACAAGGTCATAATATTTTCAAACACAACAAAACGTACGTTATATACAAACAAGACAAAAATCAGCACCACCTAACTACTCCCACCCCACACTTAAAATTGAACAACGTACGGTGTTCGTACAATCACAAAGCGAAGGTGGGTGGGTGAAACTCCACGATCAATCAAGTATTCCACCTTCTTCATTAGGTGCTGCTGCCTCGTCTCCCATGTCACAGATCTCCCCATCGTCCTCCTCCGACTCAACATCAGATCTGCATGACGTGTCTCCTCGTCCGTGGGGACATTATCATCCACGAGCTCCACAAAGAGTAGGCCCACGACATAGTGCCACAGCGTTTCGCCAAAGGGTAATATAGTCGAGCTGCTGGCTCATCCTCCGTGCCGGTCTCCCGCCTATGCGTAGCTGGAGCATCTGCATCCCGAACATGCGGGCCATATACTGGTCATCCAGAGCATGTCGCTCGGCTAGTGTGAGCGGCCGTGGTGGTGTCAAAGTGCCCTTAGTCTTTGTGAGCATCTATGGCACGCCTATCCATCTAAGGATGTAATCTAGGGCCTCTTCCTCTACCTCCAAGTCCCTCAGGAACGTGGTCAGCAACCCCAAACCCGTACTTTTATTGCCCTTGATGCAATAGGGCTCTACTTCATGGCGGATATGATCTGCTTCATTTATCTCGGCCCTTTCATCGGGGCATACACGGTATACGCGATCCGGGTCACATCAATCATGTGCACCCCTGGAATCAAATAGGAGCAAACAATTTTCAGCCGAATGCAGCTTCTGTTCATCTGTGAGTAGGGCAATGTACGATGGTAGCCCCTCTCCTTATGCTGCTCCAGCGTGCCATTCATAGGACTCCAGCACAATGTCGTCATTATCCGCATATGGTGGAGTGACATTCAGCTGCCAGGTACGTGGGCATCAGTGTTTTGCGCCCCCAGTATGGCATTAAGGTGGTGAGGCTCAAGTGTGACAATCTAGCCCCTTATCTTGATGGTGTATTGCGGAGCGTCGGGTTCCAATTTGATAGAACTCCTAGAATTAAGTGCGAGATTGCACTCCTTGGGCTCGTCAAAAATGAAATATGACCCAGCGGTGTCAATCGATTGTACCATGGGGGAACTCCTGTGCCAATGGGTCCTTGCAATATACTCCCGAGGGGAAGTATTTGTTCTCCTTGTTCTTAGGTGTACCACTTCTTCCTTCCTCCCGAGTCACCCGTAAGTTAGTATTGTGTGGCGCGTGGAGACGCTGGTGCTGCTGAGACTATTGTTCCCGATCTTAATTGCTTTCTTCCGGCGCCCTGATGAGGGCGCCCTTTCCCTTGTCTTGCCTGCTTGCCATTGTTCTGTCAAAGAAAGCGAGGCAGTCCCAATGTCGGTAAATTTAGAATTAGCTTCGACTAAGGTTAGGTTAGGCTCGGCTACCCCACACTTAGTCTTCAGCCACAAGTTCAGTATTACGGCAGAACATATTTATTTCTAATTTACAAAAACAAGAAAAACAAAACAACTAAAACACAAACAATATTGACTTGTGCATTACGCCCATCTGACGGTATAACATGTACTACTCGAGACTTAGCACCTTTAAATTCCCCAATATTACAACTGCTCACAATTTCATACCTAGCACTTAGCAGCAGAAAAAGAAAGAAAGAAAACAACAATGTAACTATACAAACCTATGCTATCTACCCGTTTCTTTACAATACAATTTCCTCCCCAAAAATCCGTCGGTTTTCCGCATATTATATAGATAGCACAACCGTCATTTCACCCTACATATACACAACCACAAAAAGTCACAATTTACAAGCTTCTCCATTTTCATGTTCAATTTCAAACCCTAGCTACAATATTTCACAAATTCGATCAAGAATATGTTTTTATCGATTCATTCCATTACAAGGATATTACGAACATAAATTAACAATACTTGCATGAATTTAAGTTCATCTACCTAGGCTAAGGTTTACTCCTTACCTCATGCTAAAAATTGAAAGAAATTCGACCAAAATTGAGATAGAAGTGATGAACGTACCTTAAATTCGATGAACGGAAGAAACTTGATGAAATTTTGTACCTTAGTCCGTGGCACATTGAGGGAGAGGGAATTTTGGGAGGTTTGTCGCGAAGGGTGAGAAAATGAGAAAATGAGATTTGGGGTTAAAAGTGGGAGTACCGCGGGTTACCCGGTGACCGGTGTGACCAGCGAAATAACACTTCCAACATGTCACAGAGGAGTAACAGACATCACCTCCGTGACAGATATGTGGGCGTGAGGTTTTAAAATTCCAAATTTTTGCCTTCAACGTGTCACGGAGGAGTAGCAGCGGAGGCCCTCCTCCGTGACACGGAGCTCATCGTGGGACTCACTGTTTTGCCACTTTAAAATTTTTTTTCTTACCTCATTTTTCTCCTTTGCACTCTTTTGCATTTCTTCTCCGTCCAACACAGAAATATATCTTTCAACAAGAAATCGGTTAGAATTGAGTTTGGCAGAACACAATGTTTTTATTTTCTATTTACACCTATACCTACATATATATATATATATTTCTTTTCTTCTTTTTTTCTCTTTTTATCTGTACAACTAATTATCACAAACAACAAGCTCACAGGTTGCCTCCCGATGCGGCGCTGGTTTCACGGAGTCTCGTCGGCAGTGATTTAGCTCATTCGCCCCTAGGAGTGACGGACGTTTCCCACGAACACGTCCTCACCTGTGCTTACCCTTGTCGGGGTTTCCCATTACCTCGAGACTCAAAGCCCTGAGCAACATCAACTTGCTCAAGCACATTGATGGCCAAAGAGTTCATTACAATGCAGGAGCTTGGTGGCCTTGTACACATCGAATAGCTCCACCTTGTCATGTGCTAGCATGATTAGCTGCCCTACGGCTACATCTATTAACGCTTTCCCGATGCGCCAAGAAGGGCCGTCCCAAAATAAATGGGACTTCGAGGCGTACGGCTCAAAATCCCGGCACAACAAAATCTCTTTGGGAAGATTAGGGGCGACTTGCACTAGCACTTCCTCCACAATACCATCTGGTCTTGCCAAGAGAGCGATACACCCGAGTACCAAGATCACTTTGGCGTAGGTGTAGGACTCCCTAGCCCCAACTGTCCCAGATACCGAAATTAGAAATCAAGTTAATGTCGCTCCCAAATCACATAATCCGCGAGCTCGGATGCTGCTCGATTGTTATTTGGTGTGAAGCTCCCGGGTCTTTGAAGCCGTAGGCAATCGGTTTTATATCCGGGAAATTGCACTCCTCCGTAAGAGCCACCGTGGCATGCCTCAGTAGCCTGCTTTTGTTGGCCACGTGTCCTTTATGTACTTTGCGTATAGGCACTCCACATAAAACATCAACAAGAGGTAAGTTAATGTGTAAGCTTTGTTTAAGCACCTCCATGACCTTTTTGAAACACGCCTCCTCTTGTGCTTCTTTGTCGTTGAGACGGGAGTGGAGGTCTTTACGGTTTAGCATCCTTATTCTTCCCCCTCTCATCATTTGCTCCCTCTCCTTTCTGCTGCTCCCGACTGTTGAGGTGGTGCTTTTTGGTTCCACCTCCTTCGGCGCAAACCACTCCCCTGCATCAGTACTATGTACTTTGCTTGGGGTTGGGGTGCGTGTTCTTGGAAGTCCTCACTCTAGGCTGAGTGTTACGGGCTCCACGTGACTGCCAAGCGGATACTCAGCGCCTTGGTAGCTAACAGTTATTCTTGACCTCGGCTGCCAATTTAACATAGTCACCCTGCAATTGAGCGGTTGGCTATATTATCTTGAACATCTCCTCAACGTTGGGTGATGGTGGTGGAGGAGGGCTTTATTGTTCTATCTTGTACGATGATTACATGGCCCTCCTTGATTCCTCTTGCATACCACGACTCGCACTCTGTCCACGATGGTTGTTGCTACCCCAGGAGAAATTCGGGTGATTCCTCCGGTTAGAATTGTAGTTCCCAGTGGGGTTGGTAATTGTTCCTTTGTGCATTACAGACAAAGTTCCATAGAGTCGAGATTTGCTCCACAACACTCAGCTAAGTGTTCATTGCTTCCGCACACTTCACACCAAATCTGCTGCACTGCATTTACTGGGGCTTGAGGTGACTCAAGCTCATGTTGCGAAGTGGGTGTTTAGTTTATTACGCAAGGCATCTATACGTGCGGCGATAGCTGTAAACCTATCCACTTCCAAGACTCCAGTGCTTTCTGCTCCTCCCCTTGAAAGTCTGCATTCCACTCCGGTTTCCACGAAATACTATTAAGTATAAGCTCCTAATAAGTCTTTTCTAATGCTTGCCCCCAGCTGTAGAATCCGGCAAGATTTTTGTGTGGGGTTCCAAACCCTCAATAAAAGTGTGCACCAGCACATCATTGGATTGATGGTGATGAGGGCAGGTCCATAACAGCGATTTGATCTCTCCCGGAAGCTTGTCTGATTCTCTCCTTCTCTTTGTTTGAAACTTAGAATTTGAATTATAAGTCTAGCATTTTACCGGAAGGAAAGAGCCGGATCAAGAACTTCTTTAAGATCATCCCATGTGGTTATAGAGTTCGGTGGCTCGGCTTCAAACCACCTTTCGGCTTCTCCCAAAAGTGAAAATGGGAGCAGTGTAAGCCTAACATAATCTATTGACACTCAGTGGGAATGTAAGTCATCATATCTCCAAAAATTTTGATCACTGTGGATCCTGTGGGGAGAGACACAGCGAACTGCCCGCTTGTGGTACGGCAATTACCATGTTACATTTAAGCTCGAACCTCCTCGGCTCGAGGTTTGCGAATGCTAGATGTGACAGTACTAGCATGTCGGTGCCACACATCGCGAGCGGCCTAACTGCCATTTCCTCGGGCACTAATACGCCGCACAAGTGAGTGGATTCTGTGGTTGCTCCATTATTGTTTGTCAAAGCAGCGCAATTTTTCTTCCTAGAGCTTCTCTCCGTTGGCGATGGAATTGTCTTTACGGCTCTAAGGATGGATCCACCAAATCTTTGTCTCTTTCCAGTGTTCAACGAGAATACATTATACACCAAACTACGGGCTAAGACCAAGTTGTCAACACTAAAATACAGAAATAGCAAACTAACATTTTTAAGAAAAAATAAAATTTCACCAATTGCCGGTCGGCAGCGGCGCCAAAAGCAGTGAGCCTTGCCAGTGTGCAGGTTGTACAAGTAATATAGTGGCCCTTTTTAAGAACCGGAATGTCGAACCTGGGGACTGGACTACGGGTAAAAACCTTCTCAGTGTTAATTTACTGTAACTCTAAGAATGAAGACAACGGTGTAAAGAAAAGTTTTTATATTTTGTAAACTATTTTTATACTAAAGTAGAATAATTATACGAGTGAGTCTGAACTATGAATGTGAGCATGCTGAGGCTAAAATGGACATGTAAAGAAATTAATTATCGATATACATGGTTTATCTCTTCTCAGGTTGCTAGTCGGAACTTATGCCTATGGATTAAGTATTTAACCCAACTTAAGAATCATGAACGCTTCCACCTACATTTACGCTGATAAGAAGAAATTCCTTGTTCTAGCCATACAAAAACGATTCCACGCACTTGACTAATGCGACTTTCAGGTATATTTCTATCTGAAGGTAAATCAATTCTCAATTTTCCCAAACTAAGAAAAGATCATATCCTATTAATTCACAACTTTCGAGTTTCTTGCCCTCTCGGGTGAAATCGGACTTTTTGGATTTACATTAACATTGGCCGAGATCTTAATGCGGTAAGAACAAGAATTAAATAGAACAACCATAGAAGAAAAGATGAAACAACCAGATAATCAACAATTGCATTTCAATACAATGGTTTATAACCTCAGCAAGAAAGGAGTGCTTGCTCATTTATTAGTTGAACATCGTTAAATGAGTATAAATCATGCAAACAATTGAAAAGAAAGAAAGGGATAGAGAAAACCCTAAGAATTTTCGTCCTCTCATTACCTGTAACCCACGTTCTTGCTCACAAGTCGAGAATAATTAAAAATGAACCTAAGTGTTCTGTTTATACAAGTAAGAATTTTCCCGGAATAACAAGCAACGTGTCACGGAGTGCATCGCGGAGCCTTGCCTCCGTGATGCAGTGCTGAGCTCTGGAATTTGGCCGCCCAGGTAATTGCTCCCAACGTGGCACGGCATGCAACGCGGGCATGCCCAGCGTGCACGGTGCAAATCTTAGGATCTGCTTTGGAATGTCAAGATGCGAAATTAATTCCAATATTACCACGGCTCGTCGGATCTTTCTGAAATTTCTTGAATTTATATCTCCCGGACAGAATGCATCCGCGATGGCAGCGTGTCACGGCTCCATCACGGAGCCCTTTAATTTCTTGCTTCTACACACTGCTTCCTTTTCGTTCAAGAGTCCATCTCAAATTCTCCGACGCACATCTTAGCTCCATAAAAGTATGTTTTCTGCCAAAACAACGCTAATCATGTTAGTTATATAAATTCTTTGCTTCCTACCATTTACATGAAAATGTACAAACATTATTGGATAAACAAGGCAAAAGCGATGCATTTTGAGTATCACTTGGGCATATAATATACTGAATCGATAGTCAAGGAAGAAATAGTGTTGGGTCACAAAATCTTAGTAAAAGGGATTGAGGTGGACAAGGAGAAAATTAAATTCATAGTAAGTTTGCCACCACCTATTTATGTAAAAGGAGTCAGAAGCTTTTTAGGGCATGCGGATTCTATGGCGGTTTGAAGGAATTTTCAAAATTGCACAACCATTGTGCAAATTGCTTGAGAAGGAGAGTGAAGTTCGTATTTGATGACATGTCTAAAGTATTTTGAGTGCTTCAACGAAAACTCACCACCTTTCTCCTATCTTAGCTACAGTTGGTCTCTTCTGGCACAGAGTAATAGGTGATCTTGCGGGTTTCTCGGTCTTTGTCTCGATCTAGCGAAGAGAAAGATTTTTCATCCTATCTATTATGCTAGTAAAACACTCAACACCGCCCAAAAGAACTACGTGTCACAGAACAGGAAACTCTAGCGATGGTCTTTTGCATTCGAGAAGTTTCGAGCATACTTTCTTGGAACTAAAGTGATCGTCCACTTACAAACCATGTTTCTTTGAGATGCGATATCTTCTCTACAAAAGGGATGCCCCAAACCCCGGAGTTGATTAGGTTGTCTTTGTTGCTTCAAGAAATTGACTTTGAGGTCAAAGACCGAAAGGAACTAAAATCAGGTAGCTGATCCTTATCTAGACTAGAGTCTAAGGCTAGGTCAAGAGGAGATTGATATTGATGATGCTTTCCCCGGACGAAGCGAATTACTAAAGCATCTTGGACTTGATTCCCTAGTTCGCTGATTTTGCAAATTATTTGGTCAGCAAAATGATCCCAACAGACATGACTCCCCAACAGAAGAAGAAGTCATCATTTGATTCCTCAAGATACTATTGGGATGAACCCATACTTATTTTGCATTTTGTGCGAGATGGGATCATTCGTAGGTGTGTGCTAGAGATAGAAATGTTGAGCATTACGGGCTTTGTCACTCATCCCAGTTAGGGGGTCATCATAGTGGTATCCGAGCTGCACACAAAATCCTACAATATAGGTATTACTGGCCCTGTATTCACCAAGATAGCTATGATTACACCAAGGCATGCGATTAATGTCAAAGACAGGGTGGCATTACCCACAAATATGAGTTACCATTGACCCCTATTCGGGAAGTAGAATATTTTGATGCATGGGGTATAAACTTCATGGGCCCATTTATTTTCTCATATGAGATGAAATACATCTTGGTGGCAATGGATTGTGTCTCCAAATGGCTGAAGGCTAGCACTTCCTAAAAATGAAGGCAAAAGTGTCACAATTAAGGAAGCACATATTCTCTAGATTTGAGTCTTTGCTAGAGCAATCATCGGTGATGGTGGATCACGCCTTCTGTAACCGTCTCTTTAGAACCCTGTTGGAGAAATATGGAGTCAATAATAAGGTGGCAACACTTTACCATCCTCAGTCAAGTGGGCAGGTAGAAGTTTCAAATAGGGAGATAAAGACCATTCTTGCCAAAACAATAAAATGCTAATATGATAGATTGGTCTAGGAAGTTCGATGATGCCTTTGTGGGCCTATCGAGCAGTTATAGAGCAATTGGCTCATCTCCCTATCAGTTTGTCTATGGAAATTCATGTCATCTGCCAGTTGAATTAGAGAATAAGGCACTATGGGCTCTGAAAAAGCAGCAAAGCTGAATGAGCTGACCAAGTTGAGACTTGACCAGCTCAATGAGTTAGACAAATTTGGACTTAGAGCTTATGAGAGTGGGGCCATTTTAGAAAAAGAATGAAGATTTATCATGACAGGAAGATTGCAAAAGGAGTTCGTCACAGGTGATAGGTCCCTCTTTTGACTCAACTCAAGGCTCCATTTGCACCTTGGAAAGTTAAATCTAGATGAATAGGACCTAATAGAGTGAGTGAATGTGTCCCAATACGGTGCAGTGGAACTTGAGAACAAAGATGGAAAAAGGTTCAAAGTGAATCGGCAAATAATAAATTTATATCTGGCAGATGCAGAGGAAATAAGAGGAATCAAGGCGGTGTACCTTGGTGAAGTGCCTAAAGAATCACAAGTCGATCGGGTTATCCGTGGGGTGAAGTTGAGAAGTCGGAGGATCGACTCGTGTACCTAACGGAAGGGACCGAGTCATGGTCGTCCAGCCTGGGTGAGTCGTGAGCAAGAAGATTGAATTTTATTGGAGAATGGGCGGTGCACTGCGAAGGTGACCACGAGTCATGGTCTCGAAGCATGAGTGCTCATCTCCCACGGTCCCGAGCCCTATCAGGTGTATTATCCAGTGTACATGATGGGACACTTGACGAATCGTGGCTTGGTGACGAGTTGTCCAGGTCGTCAGGTGGACCCCCCGGCAGTTATTTTCTACTAATTAGTAAGGGCCTTTTCTATAATTTCCTAAGTTCCTAGGACCTATACTATGTCATTTAAGACCCGTTTTAGTGGGTTTTAATAGGAGGAAAACCTTTCTAAGTCATTCTTCCCACGCATGCAAGTTTGAATGTTTGAAGAGAGGATTCAAGGCAAAAATCTCAAGGTTTCCATTGGAATCTCATCTTGGGAAATTAAAGGGTGTTAGAATTCACCATTTCAGTATATGAGTTTTGAGTGGGTGACTTCTTCCACACCCATGCCCAATTTCTATACAAAGCGTGATGAATTGCCTATAGTAAAGTATGGGTTTCTACCAATTGCATAATTCTTCAATCTCTATACAGGGTATGATTAGATTATATTATATTGTTAAATTCATTGTTAATGTTAATGTTAGGATTGTTAGGTTAATTTTATATATATAATTTTATGATTTTTAAATTATGAATTTGGTACATGGATGAGAAGTTCATGAAAGAAGAGAATGATGTTGAATGTATGATGATGATGAGATTTAATGATGAAAAGCATGTTTTTAAAGCTACCCATGAATATAATGTTGTTTTCAAAAATAAAATGAGTAGATCCTAGTATGGCCGTCAGCTTTGGGCAATGCCCACATGTTGATTTAAAGAGATGATTTTCCCAACATAAACACCACGTCGTTGAAGTGAAGTTTCCCAATTTTTAATAAATTCTAGCTTGTGGTATGTTGAGTTAAACATTTCTACATGTATCTTACCATATGATTTGGAGTGGGTGCTCCCACCTATGATTGAGCTTGTGGTATGTTTGAAATAAAGTTTCTCATATGCATGAATTCATAATTGAGATGTATGTCATTGTGAGCCGTTTCATACGATGTTGAGTTATGCATGATTTCGTTATTGAGCTCGGCATTGGAGCAGTGTTGGTGCTCGCATTTCATTATTGAGCTTCGTCATTGGGCGATGTTGAGCTTCATCATTAGATGATGTTGACTTCCTGTTAAACGATGTTGAGCTTTGTTATATGCGATGTAGAGCATTGCATGTTTTGGGAGAAGGCTGCTAGGAGCGGGTTAGGGGCGATAACCCTATGCCCCATAACTCACGCCAATGTAGGTTGATACGATTATATTATTGGTACCTCCCTTGTGAGCTATCTCCACCCTAGATTGCCGTTTTAGCTTGATATTGATATCATGAAGTGTCGTCCATCGCCATGGTAGGGTTATGGACGGCTCTACCCTTGGAGTGTGATAGTTTGGACATACAAAGCTCTATCGTGCTATGTCGGTTAAGTGATAAGTCTCCTATTTATATCATTCATATTTGCATATTCATTACTCATGATAATTACCTTATGCATGCATGTTCTAAAAGTAGGGTTTGACTCATTGTTGACTTTTTGATATAAATGTTATGTTTAGCTTTGAGTCATTAGTGAAGTTATGATATTTGTAAAGCTAAGCATGGTCATTTCATGATAAGATTACGATTTCAAAATGAATGCATGTAGCCCTTCTACTTATACTTGAAAGCTTATGATATGCATGAAATGTTTTAAATGAGTTTATTTTGCTTAAGAGGTTTACTTACCTTGTATGCACAAGTGCATTCACATACTAACCACATACTTTCCATCTTTACCTCCTTTCATGATGCAGGATCAGTTCAGGTTCAGCCCCATTTGCTAGTCGCTTATCAGGTTAGCACCTGCGTGATTGGTGAGTCCTCATCTTTCGTGGACTAGACTTTGAGTTATCTACGATGTATCTTTAGTTTAATTTAACGCTAGTTGGGGTTTTGTCCCATCGGCTCGTTGATTAGAGCTTTTCAAACGTAGACGTGTATTTAGTTTGGGATGTTTGTCTGTTTCTATGTTTAGTTAGACTTCCGCTATGCTTATATCGTTGATCCTTTGGTTATTGTATGAGTTAGATGAATTATTAAATACAGATCGACTTAGGAGTCTCTCGAAGAGTTCTTGTCCCATGTCTAAGATCGGGTCTACATAGTCATGAAAAACTTGGTATCAGGCCATAGGTTTGAAGTGTCCTAGGGAGTCTGAAAGCCGCGTTAAGTAGAGTCTTTTTCATGGGTGTGAAGCGTGCCACACTTATGACGAAGGGGCTACTAAACGTTTAGGAAATGTTCCCTTCCTTCATGATCCATGTCGTGTGGTGAAAAGTATTTCTATTCTTATAATTCACACCTTCTTCATGATTGCAGATCATGGCACCTTGAAGATGAATGAAAGAAGGAATGGAGACAGTGAAGGCCACGAGAGGACAGAGAGCGGTTATGGGCACCAGCCTTCCCCATCGAGTTCGGGAGCCTCGAGGCATCGGAGCCCGGTATGCTGAGTTAGGGCCGCTATTTAGACTCTTTCCTTGTGAGCCTTGACCGCTCGGAGGGTGAATCGGCGAACCATTGTGTATGTTCTCAAAACATTAATGCAACAGCAGCTAGAGTTTGGGACTTTTTGAGGCTGAACCCATCAGGTTTTGGGGTCTAAGGTAGATGAGGAACCGCATGATTTCATTGATGAGATTACTCAAAGTCACCGAGGTTATGGGGGTGAGTAGTGGTGAGTGTGCAGAGTTGGCCTCCTACCCCCGATTTAAGGGGTTGCACATATTTGGTTCTGCCAGTGGGGAAGGACAGCAGGGTCACGAGCTTAGGTCAATCACATGGAAGAGTTTCGGGTTGCATTCCTAGATCGGTACTTCCCTTGAGAGATGAGGCTGAGCAGCTGACTTCATGAATTTAAGGCAAGGATGGATGGTGATGGAGTACTCCCTTGAGTTCACTTGCTATCTAAGTACTCACAGGTTAGTGGATGACCAGCGGACACGGGTGAGCCAATTTGTGCATGGCATAGTAGGTTACTTGGACAAGGACTGCGGGACAGCTGCGCACTAGTACATGGACTTCCTCGCATATTATTGTCGCCCGGCGGATGGAGGCGACACATTCGGCGAGAGAGAGGACAAGTGGGGCGGGCGAGGACCCTCGGGTTCTCTCGGTAAGAGTTCAGTGGTGGGCATCGATAGCAGAACCAGAGATCATCAACCCCAGCATCTTCAACTTGGCAGGCATTCCATCTAGGCCCGAGACATAATTAGAGAGGCAGGCATAAGGCTCGAGGGTCATAGCGGTAGGCATGAGATTCTAGCATTCCGAAGCCCATGCAGAGTGCGGCCAGGGCACAGGCCAGTGCTTGGCAGGGTTAGGAGAGCTTGTTTTGGATGTGGAAGCTTGGACACATGCTTCGATGCTTGTCCCGCAGCACGATAGGATCAGGTTGGGGGCTGTGGCCCAGCTTCTGATTGTAGCCCCTCCACCACACACGGCCACATGGCATCTACTAGCACAGCGGGCGGTCGCGCCCGAGCAGTCCTATGCCTTAGCCACTCGTCAGGAGCAGGAGGCCTCACCGAATGTAGTCACTTGTATGTTGAGTTTTCATGTTGATATATATGTATTGCTAGATACAGGGGATATCCTATCTTTCGTGACACCATATGTAGCGGTAAGCCGGAGTCGATCCGTGTCTTGTTAGAGTCCTTCTCGAGTTTCCACTCCAGTAGGTGACTCATTTATAGCTAGACAGGTGTATAGAGTTTCCAGTCTCAGTCCTTCACTTAAGGTCACCTCCAGCGGACTTGATAGAGTTAGCCATGACCGATTTCGATGTCATTCTCGGCATGGATTGGCTATTCGTATGCTATACTTCAGTTACTTGTAGAACCCGGTCGGTAGAGCTCGAGATTTTCGGGTGAGCCGAGTTCTAAGTGGAAGGGTAGTTTAGATGTGCCTTTAGGTCGGTTCATTTCTGTAAGGCCAGAAAGATGATTTCTAAGGGTTGGATGTACCATCTAATTAGGGGTAAGCATGTGGAGTCTAAAGCCCCGACTATCCATTTGTACAGTAAATCGTAGTATCCGAAGTCTTTCTGATGATTTCAGGGGTTTCCCTCCTAAGCGGGAGGTGAAGTTGGTATAGATCTTATTCCCGACACGCAGCCTATATCCATTCTGCCTTACGGGATGGCTCAACCGAGCTAAAAATAATTGAAGGATCGGTTGAAGGACCTATTAGATAAAGGGCTTTATTAGGCCATATAAGTCACCATGGGGTGACCGGTGTTATTTGTTCGGATGAGAAATATGGTTTTCCCTTCACATGTGTATTGATTATCGACAATTGAACAAGGTAACGGTCAAGAATGAGGCCCCTTACCTAGGATTGATGATTGATTCGATCAACAGGGAGCAAAGTGTTTGTCCAAGATCGACTCAAATCTAGGTATCACCATCTCGAAATTACGGGAGAGTGACATCTCGTGGAAATTGCTTTCGGGACTGTTATGGTTATTATGAATTTGTTGTTATTTTTGGACTAACCAATGCCCTGTATATTTATGGATCTAATGAACAGGGTGTTCAAGGCATATTTGGACATGTTCGTGATTATGTTCATCGATGAAATCCTTATATACTCTTGAGGCGAGGATGAGCATGCCGCTCACTTGAGGGTAGTGCCCGGACCCTCAAGGATGTCGTCGATTGTATATGCAAAGTTCGGCAAATATGAGTTTTGGTTGGACTCCAATATGGCATTTCTAGGCAATGTGGTATCAAGTGAGGGCATAAAGGTAAATTCTCAAAAAGTCGAGGTGGTGAAGAATTGGCCCGGACGATGACCTTGCTGGTCTTCAAAGACTTTTTGGGCTTAGAGGGTTACTATCGAAGATTTGTGGAGGTTTTCATCTATTCTTTGCACCATTGACCAAGTTGACTCAAAGAAGGTAGGATTTCGGTGGTCGGAGGCTTGTGAGAAAATCTTCCCGGGATTTGAGGTCCTAACTCTTAAGCCACCGGTCAGCCTACCCGAGGGTACGGATGTCTTTGTAGTGTATTGTGATGCTTCGCGGGTTGGACATCCGAGGTGTGTGTTGATGCAACATGGGAAAGTGATAGCATATGCATCGAGACAGTTGAAGGTTCATGAAAAGAACTACTCGGCCCATGATTTTGAGTTAGCGGCGGTGGTATTTTTTATTGAAGATTATGTAGCTTTACTTGTATGGGGTCCGCGTGGATGTATTTACGGATCATTAGAGCTTGCAATATGTGTTCATGCAGAAAGATCTCAATCTTTGGCAAAGGGAGGTGGTTGGAGTTACTAAGGACTACGACATGAGTGTCCTTTACCACCGGAGCAAGGCTAACCTATGGTTGCGGATGCGCTTAGCATGCTCTCCTATAGAGTGTGCCTCACGTGGATGAGGAAAGGAGTTAGTGAAGATGTCCATCAACTAGCAAGGTTGGGAGTTATATTAGTCGGCTTCGACCGATGGCGGCGTTGATATGCAAAATAAGAGTGAATCGTCCTTGGTGGTTGATGTCAAGTCTAGGAAATATGAGGACGATTGTAAGTGAAGGAAGTGGTGTGAGTCAAAGGTGGGGGTTATCTCCCAAGGGGAGTAGAGATGTACTGATAGGGTGGGTCTGTGTGTCCTAGATATTGATGATTTGAGAGTTCGAATATTGCAAGAGGAACATGGGTCATTATTCCATCCATCCGGGTGCCACCAAGATGTATCATGACTTGTCACCGAAATATATTGGTGGAGCGACATGAATAATATTGTAGAATTTGTATCAAGTGCACAGACTATCGACAAGTCGAGTCGAACATCAAAAAGACCGGGAGGCGTACTTTAGGATATAAGCATTCCTACTTGGAAGTGGGAAGAGATTAACATGGACTTTATTACGAGACCCACCTCGTATAGACTATATCATGATTCCATTTGGTTGGTGGTAGATAGGTTGACCAAGGCTACACATTTTCTAGATTAAAAGCAAGATTGACGGATGATTATGCTAGATTGTATATTTGGGAGTTGGTTTGACTTCATGGAGTGCCCTTATCTATTATCTCGAACCGAGGTACTCGGTTACCTCTCAGTTTTGTGGAATCTTTCCAAAAGGGCTTGGGACATAAGTTAAACTCACCACAACATTTCATGCAAACGGATAGTCGAGCGGAGCGAAGAATTCAAACTCTCGAGGATGTGTTGAGAGAATGTGTGATAGATTTTAAAGGTAGTTGGGATGATCTGCCCTTGATCGAGTTTGCTTACAATAACATTTATCACTCAAGTATCAAATGGCACCGTTCAAGAGGCTCTTTACGGGGCGGAGGTGTAGGTCGCCCATCGGATGGTTTAAGGTTGGTGAGGCGGCTGCCAGTAGGGCCGAGACTCAGTTCCAGAGAGCTTTTGTGAAGGTTCGGTTGATAAGGGACAGTGAGCTTGCTCAAAGTCATCAAAAGTCATATCTTGATGTGAGAAAAAAGATATTTGGAGTTTGAGGTTGATCAATGGGTATTTCTCAAATTATCTCCCATGAAAGTCATGCGGTTCGAAAAGAAAGAAGGAAACTTAGTCCTATATTGGTCCCTACGAGGTTGCTGAGAAAGAGTTGGTAAGGTAGCATATGAGTTGGACTTTCCATTGGAGTTATTACAAGTTCGCACCATGTTTCATGTGTCGTTCTTGAAAAAGTGCTTAGGTGATATCTTTAGTTGCCCGGTGGAAGCTGTTGGTGAGGAGATAGCCTCGGTTAATGGGGAAATTCGATTCTCATTTTTGGTGCCGGAGTTTGGAGGCTAAGGAACAAGAAGTAAGCCGATGAAGGTGTTATGGAGAAACTATCATATTGAGGGACCTACGTCGGAGGCCGAAGCGGCCATGATGGCTAAATACCCCTACACCATTTTCCCTACGCCTCGGTTTGATTTGAGGTATCGGTTTTGCTTTAATTCTCTAATCGGTTTCTATGTTCAGTTCATTTGCACAAGTTTGAATTATCTTAGATAAATGTATGTGATGCACAATTCGGTTGACTGCTCTGTAGTTCTTTTTGGAGGTGTAGTTCTTTTTGGAGGTAGTCATTCCATCAGTTTTCGGTTAAAATAATGAGTATTTGCATATGAAAATTTCATGTTTCTATTTTCTGCTTGTTTCCAACATCCGAGGATGAATGTTTCCAAGGGAGATATTTAGCAATACCCCGAGAACCCACGAAGCAGACCCGAGAGTCAAACCGGAAAAAATGAAATGTGGCTTCGGTTGCGGGGCCGTTCGTTGGGCAGGCTCGTAGGGAGACCCCGAGTCGTCAGTGGCTTGTGGGAAGGCCTGGGTGAGCTATGGGTTTAGTCCCCACGGGCGTGGGAATGACTCGTGGTCGACCACGATGATTCGTCAAGTTATCAGAGTGGGGTGAAGTTGAGGAATTCAATGGGAGGATGAAATAGGTGTACCTAACGGAAGGGACCCCACTAGTCGTGGTTAGTCCCAACGACTTGTGAGGTGAGTTGTGAGCAAGAAGATTGAATTTTCTTGGAAGTAGGACGGTGTGCACGACGGAAGGTGACCACAAGTCATGGTCTCAAGGCACGAGTCATCATTTCCGCATTACGAGCCACAGCCGAGTTATTATCAGTGTACTTGACGGGTCACTTGACGAATCGTGGCTCGAAGTGATGAGTCGTCAGGTCGTCCTATTAGGACGCAACAATTATTTTTGCGGAATTAGTAAGGGCCTTCTCATAATTTCCTAAGTTCCCAAGACCTATACTACGTCATTTAAGGCTCATTATAGTGGGTTTTTATTAGGGAAAAACCTTTTCTTAGTCATTATTCCTATGCATGCAAGTTTGAGGTTTGAAGAGAGGATTCAAGGCAAAAATCTCAAGGTTTCATTGGAATCTCAGGTAGGGCAATTAGAGTGTGTTAGAATTGACATTTCCAGGTATGTAAGATTTTGAGTGGTGTGTTCTTCCACACCCATGCCCAATTTCTATCGAAACAGTGAATTGGCTATGATCAATGTAGGGTTTCTGACCACAGTGCATAATTCTTCAATCTCTATACATGAGTATGATTAGATTATATTTATATTGATGAATTGTGAAGCTTGGGCAGATATTAAATTGTTGTTTTCAATCCAATTGTGATTTCTAAATTATGAGGATTGAATGTCCATGGGCCAGAAGTTCATGAAAGAAGAGAGTGATGATGATATGTATAGTAGAGTAAATTTAATGATAGAAAATCATGAACACCATAAGAAGCCCTACCCATGTTATGATGTTGTTTTCAAAATGAAATGAGTAGATCCTAGTATGATAAAGCTTTAGGAATACCCAATGTTGATTTAAAGTGATGATTTTCCCGACACTTAAGCTTACCGCATTGTTGAAGTGAAGTTTCCCAATTTTTATAAATTCTAGCTTGTGGTATGTTGAGTTAAACATTTCTACATATAGCTTACCATTTATAGTGATCTTCCTATGGTTGGTAATTGACAAATAATACTTCTCATATGCATGGATTCATAATTGAGATGTATGTAATTATTGAGCTTTATCAAGGAACAATGTTGAGCTTCATTTCATACGATATTAAGTTATGCATTATTTCGTTATTAAGCTTTGTCATTAGACGATGTTGAGATTCATTATATACGATGTAGAGCATTCCATGTTTTTTGGGGAGAAGAGTCTATCGGCGGGTTAAGGGTGATCACCTATGCCCCAAGAACTACGCACCAACGTAGGTTGATACCATTATATTATTAGGACCCCTTTTTGTAGGCTATCCCCGGACTAGATAGACCTTTTAGCTTGATATTGATATAATGGTATTATCCATCTCTCTAACAGGGTTATGGACGGCTCTACCCACATGAGTGTAATAGTTGGGACCACGTATTCTCTATCGTAGTATATCTGTTAAGTGACGAGTCTCCACTGTCTATATAATTCAGGTTGCGTATTCATTACTCATGATAATTACCTTATGCATGCATGTTCTAAAAAATGTTTGACTTATCGTTCGGCTTTGATATAAATATTATGTTAAACTTTGAGTCATTCGATCAGTCATAATATTGTAAAGCTAAGCATGGTCATGATAATATTACGATTTCAAAAGGAATTCATGTATCCCTTCTACTTATACTTGAAATCTTATGATATCTTTTGAAATATTTTAAGTGATTTATTTACTTAAGTCGGTTTTACTTACCTTGCATACTCGGTATATTTCACATCCACGACCACATACTTTCTACTCTTTGCATCGTTTCATGATGCGAGAATCCGATTTCAAGTTCATCCCCGTTCGTGATCGCTTATCAGAGTTAGCACCTGCATGAGTGGTGAGTCCTCATCTTTTGAGGACTATACTTTAGTTATCTCGTGTATTTTCGGTTTCGGTATTGTTGAGCTAGTTGGGGATTTGTCACATCGGCTCGTCCAGATCAAGAGGCTTTTCAGACTTAGACGTGTATTCAGTTTCAGATGTTTATTCTGTTGTTATGTTGATTAGACTTCTGTTATGCTTATATAGTTTAATCCTTGATTTATTGTATGAGTTATATGAATTCTTAATCCATGGGTCGACTTGGGGTCTCTCGTGGTCCATTGTCTTGTGACTTTGATCGGGGTCTACGCTTGGGTCGTGACAGGCTGGCTAGGTTTATTTTCTAGTTAAGTGTCGTGTTTAGTTTTTGTTTTCTTCTCTTGAGGACATGCAAAAAAGTCTTAAAAGTTGAGGGTGTTTACATGGTATGGGTTTACAACACTTTCAACGGCAAAAACTGAAAATAGCATGAACTTAGGCATGGTTATATGGATATGAGGCACTTTTACTTTAATTTTAGGAAAAATAATTGTTGGAGCAAAATTGTGCAAGAAAAGAAGCTGAAAATGCAAAAAATCAGCCAAAGTACAAGTCTCAGCATGAGTCGTACCTTGATTGTATGAGCCGTATTGAGAACTGTGATGAAATTGAAGGTTTGAAGTGAGAAGAAGGAAACATACGACTTTCAGTATAGGCCCCTACCATGATTGTACGAGCCATAACTGGAGTCATGGAATTGTTAGGAAAATTTCCGCAAGGCGAGAATCTTGGTAAGGATGATCACGGATCATAACATCAACATACGAATCATTCCATGAGCTGTGAGTGAACTTATGAAGATTCTCCAATACTTGGTAGAGACTTCAGACACTATAGACAGTACGAGTCATAGGAAGAAGATGCAGTCGTATCATAACACTCATGGAAAGTTTCGAAGATGTCAAATCTCTCGAGCCAAACCACGGAAGCATTTATGCGGCTCATTGGATTGAGAGTACGAAGTCATGCCAGCCTGCAAACACTTAGCCAAATATATAGTATCCAAGGTCGTACAAGCGAGTACGACCCATACAATCTTGCTCTGAGTTGTGGGGTCTAGTAGTGACAAAATTACGGCACTAGATATGAAATTCCCTGTGAGCTTAGGAAAAGTTTCTAATCTGTATAATATCTTTTATGTTTTTATTTTAGTTATAGGAGAATAGAAATGAAGTAGTAGAGGTGTGAAGAAGAATTCTTTGAATTTTTATCAAGTTTGAGGCTTGATTCTTAGGATCAAATTCTTGAATTCCTACATTGTTCTTGAGATTGTTCTTTAATATCCAAAATCACATATAACATAAACATAATAAATATTATTAATATTTAATTATATGTTTGTTTATGAATTCAAATTGTAATCCGCCCCACAACTATAGGAGGATAAAACATCCATAACTAGGGGTTATGGGAACCTTGAGGTGGATTAACGAATTGAGGTTACAAAAAAGTGATTCAAAACCGGTGCTAAACCTTGTATTGTATTCACTTCATCTTTAAACGTTTCTTAATGGTGTACAATGATAGGACTTGTCCGAGTTCTTTACTTGCTTGAACCTAGTGAAGTAGAGATTAGGAAAGGAGAATTCTGATAAAGCACGAGTCTTTATAATCATTGTATTAACTTGAAAATTTGTGGTCATAGGATAGTTAAATTTGGAACATATTGATAAAGGTTAGTTTTAAATCACTCATGAGACTTGACCCTGTGATTGAGTTTTGCTTCATCCAATAGGGATGGAGCAGGTCATTTGGATGAATCCTAGTTATCAATTCTACAAGTAAGCATTGGGATTGATCACGTGTTTACATCCGAAGTAGTTATCAACCCATGGAAACACCTAGTTGTTTTCGAATCTTGATTTAAATAAAAAAATATAATATTGTTTTTGATCTTGTTTTCTTTAACCCCCCTCCCAATTTAGAGATAACTCCAACAAGTTTAATTACCGACATAAGTCTAGATCTTACCCTATTCCTGTGGAGTTTCGACCCCAACCTCTTAGTTGGGGTTCTTTATTAACAACGACCACTTCATACTTTGGTTGGAAGTGAGTTTTGAGTGTTATCAATATGTTGAGAGTTTTGGGGTATGACACATACGAAAAGGGGATTGAGGGATGAGTATACGAAGCCACGGTATCAAGACCCCGCCGATCTATGCCATCGCACTAACTGGTGCATTGTGCCAGTGGGCTAGCGTACCCGCCACCTACTACTACCACCTCAACTATATATAAGCCCCTTCATGTTTGATTAAATTATTCTTAACATTTCCCCATTGCATAATAGAGAACTTGGGCACCTATTTCATGTGATTTTCATGAATTACATCGTTAAACTCCATGAAAATGCAAATTCATGAATAAGGCTACGGGAATGTTCTGAAAATTTATTTCTTGAAAACTAAACTCGATCTTTGGAACCCCAGTACAAAGTTTGTTAGAAATCACTTCTAATTGATTCCTAAGCGGCTACAAGTGATAGGTAAGCATTTCTACCTTCAAAATCTCGGGAATTTGAGAGTCTTCGTCGAATTGAACAAAGTTAAGGTGTAGTTAATGTTGTTGAAAGATATTGTTTGTCGAGTCTTAATGACAACTTGACCTTATTCTCTCATTCATTTATGCATTTTAATTGGAAATTGCAGGGCTTCAAGATTTAGAATTGTTTGGGTGAACGAAAATTGATATTTGGTATGTTAAGGCTAACCTCTTTAGCAAGTTATTCCTGTCATTATAGTATCTGGCCTATGTCATCTAAGCAAGTCATAAGCATGTATATTTTGATTAGCGGCTACATATAGATTTAGACTAAAGCATATAAATTCGATTGGGATTATTTTGCCTAATATAGCTTTTCGTCGACAAATCTAAGGGTTGCTATTTGTCTCATAACCTACAGGGCTACTTGGAGCTACTCGAGGAGCTATATGACTTCTAAAAGGACTATGTGAGGCTTATAAGGTATATTACGGTCCATCCATGAATGGACTTCTTTTATGCCATAACAATATCACTGGCCCTCCATCGAGCCTTGTGAGCCTGGGAATTGCATACATGGGAGCCTAGGGCCCAGACAAAAACATAGGAGCCCAGCGGCCTCGGTTGTAAACCCGGAGGCCGAGTAGATTGTCTATAGTTACCTATTCATCATATTAACCCGATTAGGGGTATATAGATTAGTTTGTACTTTCCAAGACTTAGGGGCCCATGTAGGTTATTACGTACTTGTTTCACCTTCTAGGCTTATGGGGGCCAGGTAAGTTTCTTGTTTGAATACTTATTTGTTAGCTATACTTCAAGTTGTGAGGCTATTCGTATTATAACTCTTATCCTTCTTATTGGTGCTGGTTCTTTTATGATTCTACTCGGTCATTTCATTCTTGCCCATATTCGGTATATATTGTCTGACACCCATCTATGGGAAATCATTGCATACTTTCCTCTTTGAGGTGCGGACACACGTGTTTAGGGACCTTCTTAGTAGTTGGCTAGGGTTAGCGGTCGACAGCTCCTTTTTCCGAGTTGACAGGTTAGAAAGATTTTCTCTATTCGTTTGTACAACTTTTGGGTAGATCGGGAGCTGTCCGACCACTATTCCACTCTTAGAGGCTTTGCGAACTACAGTTTTGGAGTTATTGATTGTTGTTGGCCGTGGGGGCATATGCATGTGTTAAATTTTGCGTGTTGGCCATGTGGGGCCTAGTGTAGATTTTAGTTAGCAACCTTGATTGCTATAGTATAAATATGGCCCCCTTTGCTTTCCATCTATTACGACTAGATAGCATGGTGGTGTTGTCGGCCCGCATAGGATCCCTTTATTGTTGTATTTCTTGGGTTAGCTATTTCTTTTACAAAGTTTCTTGCATGGCCTTGTCAGCCCAATGCTATGTTCTGACCGAGATATAGTTGTTTGTTATCTTGATTTTGCAGTTTCTAGCGGGCACCGGAGGTACTATGCCCGGCTTGAATCCTTAAATCAGTGTGGCATTAGGTGCCAGTCATTCTCCTCAAGGTGCGACATGAAAAATTTGATAGTTATTCTATCTCAATATCACTTTATCAAGTTCTATTCATGAATATAGATTTATCATACTAATCATGAAGTATTAAAATATTAAAATTAGATCAACCAAACAACTCATGTGATAATTATGCAATTCAACTTTGTTTCATAACATCAATAATTACACTATTGGCCCAACCATAAAACTAGGATGTTTAGCCACTCGCAACTAGATAAAAAATATACTTGTTAATTATTAATAAAATAAAAGATTAAACCGTAAGTATAGGAATTAACCATAGAGAAAAAGTCTATTTCACATGCTATGTGATTTCGGGCAAAATAGCATGCCAGGATGCAGCTTTATAACATAAATTAGTCTTGTTTATCTAATTAATTATTCATTTTCATGTAATTTTATATAAATGTGAATATATGTGCTAACCAACATGATTAGTCCTTGTTTTGTAGGTTACAGTTTTTAGGAAATAATTTATAAGTTGGTGAAGGAGTGGAATGGAGTCGGGAAGCAACGGGCGAAAAATCGGCAAAGGTGGAAGCCATGGCAGGCTGGCGCGCCAGGCAGCGTGCCACGCTGTGCGTGTGCCGCGCCCGGTAATAGATGCCACGCATGCGAGCAAGTGCCTTGACCTTCAGCAGGCGAGTACCAGCGCGCCGCGCCATGCCACGGCATGCCATCCCGCGACGAGGGATGTGTCATTACCTTGCCTAGGCAGCGTGACAGCGCCAACGTGGCAAGAAACATCCAGGGGTCAATTTGCAGGGCAATTTCCGGAGAGCCTCCACACGTTTGGGCGTTCACGGCAGTGCTCCACGTTGCACTCCGTGACGTTGCCTGTTATTCGGAAAAATTCCCACTAATATAAATAGCACACTTGAGTTCATTTTTACATATTCTTAGTGGAGCAAGAACGTGGGTTACGAGCAGTTGAGGAAGAAATTCTTAGGGTTTTCTCTATCTCTTTCTCCTTTCTTTCAATTGTTATGATTTACACTCATTATAGATGTTTAAATCCCACACAAATGAGTGGCTAATTTCATAACGCTGAGGTTAGGAATAATTGTATTGAAATGTGATTGTTGATCATTTTGGTTTTCTTCTTTTCTTCCATGGTTGTTCTATTAGTTCTTGTTCTTATTGCATTAATGTTTGGCCAATGTTAATGTACATCTAAAAGAAATCCCAGGTTTCACTCAAAGAAGCATGAAATTGGAAAGTTGTGAATTAATATGATATGATCTTTTCTTAGTTTAGGAAAATGGAGAGAATTGATTTACCTTGAGGATAGAAATATACACGAGAAAGTCGTATTATCAATTGTGGAATCGGTTTTGTATGGGTAGAACATGGTGCTTCTTATCACAGAAATGTAGGTGGAAGGTTCATGATTCTTAAGTTGGGTTAAATACGAGTTTTAATCCATAGGCATAAGTTCCGACTAGCAACCGGAGAAAAGAGTAACCAACTTGTATTGATAATTAATTTCTCTACATGTTCGTTTTAGCCTCAGCATGCTCACGATATAGTTGAGACTCACTTGTATATTCATTTTATACTTAGTATAAAATTTAGATAACAAAATATAAAAACTTTTCTTTAACATTGTTGTCTGCATTTTAGAGTTATAGCTAAGTGACACTTGAGTAGATTGCCCCGTAGTCCAGTCCCTGTGGGATCGATGCTTAGCTTACTTGAGCCACTTACTACTAGTTCGACCATGTGCACTTGCGTGTAGTCATCCAGAACTTGACCAAGACAAGTTTTTATATTGATTTCTTTGGGCCCACAGCAATTGGCAAAATTTTTCTTAAGTGTTAGTTTACAATTTCTATATAAATTATGAGGACTGGCAATTGGCAAATTTTTCTTAAGTGTTAGTTTACAAATTTCTATATAAGTCAAACGCTTGGTCTTAGTATTTGTTTTAATTATTTTTATTTTCAGGCCCTTCTTGACATGACATCGTGGAATACAAATGGGGTACATGGTGGATGCTCATATTTTGGAGAATCTTGTATGAATTTTGGAGAACACCACTTGTGGTAACACTATAACACACACAACATATGTGGTGGCCAAGATTTCCATTGGGATGGGCCTACAATCGAATGCATACTCCCCTCCCCAGAGCCCCTACTATGAACCTTGTTTGTTTTGGCGAATACGGGCATGCTGAAAATGAGGACTTAGGACGCCAAGCTCGAATAGAAGACATGCTGAAACAACTCCTTGAGCAATCAGAAGCAATAAGGAGGCAATGGCAACATTGAAAGTTCGGGAAAGAGGAGAATGCAGAGGCTCTAAAGGATAAGGCATTTAATTCACGGAGATGATTGCGGTGAAAGCTTGTGATCAATTGCGGGTGATGGTTGTAGGAGATATTTGAGAGGAATTACAAGAGGAAGACAAGGGTGAATTTTCCAGATGAAGCCCGACATTTAGAACCTCTTAGTGTCCCCGTGATGAGCTCATACTTATAGAAAATTTGTTCGGGAAGAGATGAGTATACCCCACTTGACACTAATGGAGAGATAGATGTTGATCTTTGAGAAAATTGTATACAAGTAAGGAGGTCAAGCACAATGCAGTTTCAGAGTTGAGGTGTGTTGTACCCCACTCCAGATGCATTTTCGACATTGAGTTTGGATGACAACATAGAAATAGAGTCTTCCAAGCTTGTGGAGAAGATCTCGAGGAGGAACAAGCCCATATATTCTGAAATTTCTTGAGCCAAATAGAGCAGAATGACTTCACTTGCCAAGGACCAGCCGGCGTCAAAGGCGACATCTGTTGCTTGGTCCTTACAATTTTCACCACCACCCGGGGAGCATAAGGAAATTGAAGAAGAAATTAGGGTGAGATTCATATCCTCGAAGTGGAGGAAAAAGTGGTGAAACTTGATACGTCGTGCATGGCGTAGAATTAAACCCTTCTTGGGAGGGAAACCCAAGGGTACCACGGATCCATTTTAATTTCTTGCATTTTTACTGATTTTATTTATTTTCATCATTGGTTGTTTTGGTGGAAAGTTAAGCACGGATGGAGGGAGTAATACCCTTGGAGGAGGAAGCTAACAAGCATGGAAGAGACAAAGTGTGGGGTCGAACACCCACCTGTGTAAAGGATGAAGAAAACCATGTTGTTTGCTAGGCCTAAGGCCTCGGGGAGTATTTCTCACCCTCTTTAAATATTGGTGATGCTAAGAGGACATAGCATGATTCAATTATGAGGTGAGGAAATTTCAAAGAAATTCAAATTTTTGTGCTTAACAAATTGTTGAGTGACCCATTAGGTGGTGTCAAGTGGGAGAAAAAATATTTTATTAAATTTCAAAAATTTTTGTAGTGAAGCATGAATTCATCACCCGTTGGTTTTTCTTATGGTTCTTTTCTGTGGAGGGTCTTTGAACCGAAGAATAAAAAAATTTCCTTGTTTGTATGTAATGTTTGTAGTCATAGAGGGATTTTTTTTCGGCGATGGATGGATAGCTGACCGTCTTGAGGGGGAAATTAGTCGAGTAGGTTGGTTTTTGAACTCGTAGTTAATTGATGGCTTGATGTTCTTGTTATGTGCTATACATGATTGCAAGATGCAAGTATGTTCAGTGTTGAAGCATGCAAGAGTATAACTTTGTTTGAGACACTTAGGCTCTTGAATTTGACTCAATATGATTGAACCTTAATTCTAAATTCTTGTGATTAGGCAAGTAAGAGTGTTGTTGAATGTGTCTTGAATTGAGCATGTGCCATGAGTGTAAGGTTTTCGAATATTCTGTGCTATTGTGGATTGTTTTAGAACTTGCCTGGTGTGATTGTTAAAATGATGAAGTATGTGAATTGTAGGAGAGGATTTAGGCATTTCTTTGAATGAAGCGGTACAGCCCTCATTTTACCAACCTTAAAAAATTAATCCTAGTTAGCTCGTTGAGCCTTGAGCCTATTCTTTGATAGCTGCAACATGCAGCTTAATCCTTTTTATTTCATTAGCCTTAAATTTGATCCAAAAATCCGAAGCGCTTAAGCGAAAAATCCGAAAGAGTAAAGGAGTGAGAAGAATGAAAAAGAAGAAAAAGTGGAAGTTGTAGAAGTTGAGAAAAGGACAAGGTGCACTTGGGTGAAAATGGTTGATTATTAGTAAGGAGTAAGAAAACGAGTTAATGAAAAATTATTTATAGAACTCCTTATTAATAAGCCAAAAGTGCCTAAATAAAGGGGAACATAAGAGGAAAAGAAGATGAAAGGATAAAAAGGTGAAGTAGAGGAAGGGAAGTTTGTAATGAGGGCGTGATATATTAAAGCGCTTAGGAAGATAGTCACTGTGCGGCCGAATAGTACCTACACATGCACAGGTTACATTACGCCTAAAAGTCCCTACTTGATCTTACATTCATACATCCTCAAATTAGTGGAGTAAAACACTAAGGGCAAGCTTATGGGTCATTACATGATGCATGAGATTATTTGTGAGAGTGAGTGAAATTCTATTCATGTACCTACACATGTTGTGTTTTAAAAAATTATTTTCGTGTGAAATTGGGTAACTCTCTTTCCGTGAGGGCACATGTTTAATGAAGATAAATTCATGTGGGATATCTTAATCAGTTGATTTGCATGAGTTGCTAAGATTGAGAGTCGATTCTTGAGGTTAAGAAGTCTTAACATAGTTGTAGTTCATTTCATTGATTAAATCGTGCATGCTCTATTTTTAGCTTGTTATCTTAAATAATCATTATAGCCGTGCCTTGAATTATCTTGCTAAATTGAACATGGGTTAGTCTCAATATGCATGAGATGTAAAGGTTGTTCGAGGACGAACAAGGCTTTAAGTGTGGGGTTGTGATCTCGGGCAAAATAGCATGCCCGAGTTACGCTTTATAACATAAATTAGTCTCGTTTATCTAATTAATTATGTACATTTTCATGTAATTTTATATAAATGTGAATATATGTGCTAACCAACATGATTAGTCCTTGTTTTGTAGGGTTTATTGATTTTTGGAACTAATTTATAAGTTGGTGAAGGTGGAATAGAGTCGGAAGCAAACGGGGCGGCGAAAGTCGGCAGGTAGGCCATGGCGGGCGCGCGCCGGCCGGCGTGCCACGGCTGACCGTGTGCCGCGCCCGGCCGTGCCACGCCTGCTTGCCCAGGCAAGTGCGAACCGAAAGCAGGCGAGCACCAGCGCACCGCGCCGTGCCGCACATGCCATCCGCGCGACAGGGATATGTCATCGCGCTGCCCGGCCAGTGTGACACGTGTCCCAGCGAAGCAAGAGTGTTTTGCCCGGTGAATTACAGGGCAATTTCCGAGAGAGCCTCCGCGTTTGGGCCGTGTCAGGCAGTGCTTGGCGTTGCACTCTGTGACATGTTGCTGTTATTCTGGGAAAAATTTCGCACTAATATAAATAGCACACTTAGGTTCATTTTTACATATTCGACTTGGTGGGCAAACTGGGTTACGGGCGGTTGGGGACGAGTGCAGGGTTTCTCTATCTTTTTCTCCTTTCTTTCAATTGTTTGTATGATTTACACTCTTTTAACGATGTTTAATCCACAAATGAGTGGCTAATTTCACTTCTTGCTGAGTTAGGAACAATTGTATTGAGAAATGTGATTGTTGATCATTTGGTTTTTCATCTTTTCTTCCATGGTTGTTCTATTAATTCTTGTTCTTCTTTGCGTTAATGTTTGGCCAATTTAAATGTACATCTAAAGTCGGTTTCACTGAGAGAGCACGAAATTTGAAAGTTGTGAATTAATAGGATATGATCTGTTCTTTGTTTGGGAAAATTGAGAATTGATTTACCTTTAGGATAGAAAGATACGAAAGTCGTATTATCAATTGTGGAATCGGTTTGTATGGCTAGAACATGGTGCTTCTATCACGAAATGTAGGTGGAGGTTCATGATTCTTAAGTTGGGTTAAATACGAGTGTTAATCCATGGGGCATAAGTTCCGACTAGCAACTGGAGAAAGTAACCAACACAACATCGATAATTAATTTCTTTCATGTTCGTTTTAGCCTCAGCATGCTCACATTCATAGTTCGAGACTCCTTGTATTTTCAATTTTAGACTTAGTATAAAATTAAAACCATAAAATAAAAAACTTTTCTTTAACATTGTTGTCTGCATTTTAGAGTTACAGCTAATTGAGCCGCATTGGGTGCCCCGTAGTCCGGTCCTATGGGATCAATCTTGGGTCCCTATGGGATCGATACTTGGCTTACTTGAGCTACTTACTACTTGTTCGACCACGTGCACTTGCGTGTAGTCATCCAGACAGCCGAACACTATGTTGCGTTAAAATTTTTGAACCCAACTAAAAAAACCTAAGGGTTATATTTACAGTGTTTGGAAAAACTCAAAAGCCACACAAAATAGGATAAAACATAGTAAAATTAAGTCATACATAGTCTCCCCCTGGCATCGTGACGCTCAAGGTGAAGTCAGGCTTCGATATGGCCTTTGTACCGCGAGGTCTGGCTCTTTCCTATACTTGGTGTCTTTTCCTATCATATGACTCCTTATCTTGAGTGGAAAGATCCATCACGAACTTCTGTTTTACCCCAAATCTTACTCCATGAGGTAGTCCAATGTATTCAAGCCTTAACAAATATCCCAAGTCTCCAGTGCACGTTAGCCTCTCTCCTCATGTGGCGAGTGATGTCAGGCTAAAATATTTATACATTTAACTGTCATTTCGCTTCACATTTGGCTGTTTAATCATACTTTATACACTAAATATAGGTGTTACATTTACCATTATTGTTTTTGAGTTGCAGGATGAAAATAAAGAGTTTTGAGCTAAAAAGATGAAAAAAGAGAGCTTTGAAGTTTGAGTAGAAGCTACTTAAGCTAAGCCAAAGTTCATACAAGGTGCAATACAAAATGCGGAAAGTGAATCCTAGAAAAATCAAGTCAAGGAGCATAAAAGCATTGCCACATTGCACAAGACGTAGCGCTTAGCGTCGCGATAGTGCACTAGAAGGATAGCATGCACCCAAAAGTGGAAGCCTGTAAAATAAGGCTACCGTGTAGTAGGGAGAGGAGCGGTAGTGCATATTTGGGCTCAGTTTGATGCATTTGTTTAATGAAGAATATTTTCGTTCGGAATTATTTTAGGATCCCTATATGTAATGTAACACATAGTTTTGAAGGGGAGTTTGATATTCAAGTTTGGAATAGAGAAGCAGAAGAAAACTCAAGAACTTTATGTTGGGTTTGTAATCTTTTTTTGTTTTTGAAATTTTTACAACTGATGAATTCAGTATCTTGTAGCCAAAGCATGAGTATCTAAATATTTTAGTTTCGGGGTTATGGTTCAGACATGACGCTGATGTTTGAAAGTTGTAAATTTAGTCAAGAGTTTTTCATTTATTGAGTTGGTTACTTTTTCTTAGTCTTAATTATTTGATTTTCTAGCCAATTATTAAGTACTATTTGTTGCTCATCATCTCATGCCCCGCCTTGGGGGGTATGACTGGAACCTGGTGCCCTACTAGGACCTCAACTGCTAGACTGCTGACCTAAGCACTTCTGGTGCCTGGCTGGCTCTAACTCTGATTCATGAAATCAACGGGCTATATAATGGCTGTAAATACAGCCCCCGATCGGCTAGGCCTATAGCCACCTGTACAACCACAACAACTAGCCAGAACCATATCAACATAAGGGAACCTATGCGGGCCGACAATGCCACCATGCTGACTAATTTTCACTGAGAAACTGAATCAGAAGCTAAAATACTCTGTGTCCGGCAAGGTCACCAACTATTAACTGAATAAGGCTCCATACAGCCAACATAAACAACTAAAACATACATACGGCCTCACACGACCGGTATAGCTAACCACAGGGAGAATACAATCTGCAAGCCTCTACGAATACTGATAAGATGGTCGGGACAGTGCCAAGACCTACCCGTACTATACAACAAAAGTAAATAGAGTAAACCTCTGGATATCAAGCTCCGGATGACAGGAGCTGATGACTCTGTGCTGGTCGGAATCACGAGGGGTCGGCTCCTCGTCTATGAGTACCTGCAGGCAAGTAATGCAGCGCCCCAAACGGGCGTCAGTACCATTGGTACCAAGTATGCAAAGAAAAAACTAAACATAACTGAAGATAAGTAATAGTACTGATAGTTCTGAATAGCAGAAAAATAGCTAAGACTGTCGGGGATGGCGAAATTTGAGATGAGCTTATCTTTACTGAAAAGCAGGTGAAAGTCATACCTGTTGCTGCGATGTCCTGCTATTTATTAATCTAATAAATAACATACATATATATATATATAGCATACAA
>JACEIK010009942.1:33361-46769 GCA_018107945.1 Datura stramonium | reverse complement strand
CTTCATAATTAATCACTAGAAACATAATCTAATCTTACCCATGTATAGAAATTGAAGAATTATGCAATTGGGTAAAAAAAACCATACTTGATCATAGGTAACTTTCATGATTTGATAGAAATTGGGCATGGGTGAGGAACGAGACACCCACTCATAACCTTACATACCTGGGAGGGATAATGTTACCACTTCTCTAATTTCCCAAGATGAGATTCCAACGGAAACCTTTAAAACTTTCTCTAAATCCTCTCTTCAAACTCACAAGTTTGCATGCATGGAATGAACTAGCTTAGAATAGGTTTTTCCCTCCTTAAACCCACTTAAACGAGCCTTAAATGACATAGTATAGGACCCTAGAATTTAGGAATGATGAAAATACCCTTACTGATTACGCAGAAAATTTGATCACTGGACCAAACAACGGACGAACCAACGAGTCGTTGGAGGATACGATGACCCATGGTATCCGTCCATGCTATGAACTACTCAAGCCTTCTCTCGGAATCAAACCACGGATGGACAGGATGACTCATCCTTAAGTCTAACGGGTCGTTCAATCGATCATTGATTTCCCTCTTAAAACTTCTGAACTTCCCCACGACGAGTCTCACCACGACTCATTGTGGGCTCCAACGGATCATGGTATCTGTCCGACAAGTCCACTAGAGATCTAGGTTTCCTTACCACGACTCACCATAATGGACCGTTGCAGGCCACGATGGGTCATTGGATGACCTATTATATTCCCCAACTGCTAAGTCCATCTCTTACCACGACCACTAACAACGAATCATTTTTTCTTACAATGAGTCGGTACATCAACTGTTACTTCCACTGCTACCCAAGCACCTGAACCCACAATTGCCAACAATGGCTCGTGGTTTGTAACCATGAGTCGTTACTCCACTCGTCTGAGCTATTTTTTTCCATTTTCTACAGATTTCAAATTTAAACTCTCGGGTCTATCCTCAAGCATTTTCGGGGTATTACAATATCCCCCCCTTGAGAACATTCGTCCTCGAATGTAGGAGACAAGCAGAAAAAAATAGAGACATGCAATTATCATACTCAGATACTGATTATTTAAATCGAAAACTGGCGGAATGACTATCTCCAAAAGAACTACATAGCTGAACAAAACTCATACATCACATACATCTATCATATCATAAATCAAACTTGTGTACATGAACTGAACATGGAAACTGATTAAAGAATTAGGGAAAAAACTGATACCTTAAATTGAAACTGAGCCGGTAGACAACAAGTGAGGGTATTTAGCCATCATAGCCGCTTTGGCTTCCCACGTAGCTCCCTCAACATGTTCTTTTCTCCATAACACCTCCATCAAAGCTACTTTTTTGTTCCTCAGCCTCTGAACCTGACGATCAAAGATTGCAACTGGAATTTCCTCAGAACTAAGGCTATCTCCCACACCAATGCTTTCCATCAGGACAACTAAAGATGGATCACCCAAGCAATTTTTCAAGAGAGATACATGGAAGACGGGATGAACTGAAGATAACTCTGGTGGCAAGTCCAACTCATACGCTACCTTACCAACTCTTTTCATAACTCGGTAAGAACCGACATAGCGGGGACTAAGTTTTTCTTTCTTTCCGAACCGCATAACACCCTTCATGGGAGATACCTTAAGAAATACCCAATCGTCCACCTTGAACTTCAACTCTCTCCTTCTCACATCCGCATATGACTTTTGATGACTCTGAGCGATTTTCATCCTGTCCCTTATCAACTTAACCTTCACCATAGACTCATGAATCAAATCAGGTCCTATCATAGCTACCTCACCAACCTCAAACCATCCGAGGGGGATATACACCTCCACTCATAGAGAGCCTCGAACGATGCCATTTGGATGCTGGAGCGATAGTTGTTATTGTAAGCAAACTCGATCAAGGGCAAGTGATCATCCCAATTACCTTTGAAGTCCATCACACCTGCTCTCAACATGTCCTCAAGAGTTTGGATTGTTTGTTCATTTTGGCCATCCATTTGTGGATGAAAGGATGTACTAAGCTTAACTTGAGTCCCAAGCCCCTTTTGAAAATACCGCCAAAACTGAGAGGTAATCTAGGTAACTCGGTTCTGAGATAATAGACAAGGGCACTCCATGAAATCGCACCAACTCCCGGATAAGCAGTTTGGCATAATCATCCACTGAATCAGTGGTTTTGACCGGTAGGAAGTGTGCAGCCTTGGTCAACCTGTCAACCACCACCCAAATGGAGTCATATTGTCGGTGACTACGGGGTAGGCCTATAATAAAATCCATATTAATCTCTTCCTACTTCCAAGTAGGAATGCCAATATCCTGAAGTATGCCTCCGGCCTTTGATGCTCGACTTTCACTTGCTGAAAGTTCGGGCACTTGGCTACGAATTCTGCAATATCCCTCTTCATGTCGTTCCACCAATATATTTCCCGCAAATCATGATACATCTTGGTGGCACATGAATGGATAGAATACCTAGACCCATGTGCCTCATGTAATATCTGGCCTCTCAAATCATCAACATCTGGAACATACAGACGACCTTGATACCGAAGTACACCATCTCTCCCTCGGGAGAAAACCTCCACCTTTTGACTCCGCACAACTTATTTTAATTCTCTCAAGATAGGGTCCTCATCCTTCTTAGGTTTCACATCCACCACCAAGGATGATTCTGATCCATTCTGCACAACAATGCCGCCATCGGTTGAGTCGACCAATCTAACTACCAATATCGTAAGCCGATGGACATCTTTCTCTAACTCCTTCTTACCCTCATCCACATGGGACACATTCTCCATAGAGAGCCTACTAAGTGCGTCCGACACCACATTAGCCTTACCCAGGTGGTAAAGAACACTCATATCGTAGTCCTTAAGTAGCTCCAACCACCTCCTTTGCCGAAGACTGAGATCTTTCTGCGTAAACACATATTGCAAGCTCTTGTGGTCTATAAACACATCAACGTGGACCCCATACAAGTAATGCCTCCATATGTTCAATGCAAACACCACCGCGGCCAACTCAAGATCATGGGTTGAGTAATTTTTCTCATGAACTTTTAATTGTCTTGAGGCGTATGATATCACTTTCCCATGCTGCATCAACACACACCCAAGTCTAATTCTTGAAGCATCACAATACACCACAAAACCATCCGTACCCTCGGGTAGGGTCAACACTAGTGCTGAAGTGAGTCAGTTCTTCAATTCTTGGAAGCTTTTCTCATAAGCCTCCGACTATTGGAACATTACCTTTTTCTTATTCAACTTGGTCAATGGTGCAGCAATAGATGAAAAGCCCTCAACAAATCTCCGATAGTAACCCTCTAAACCCAAAAAGCTCCTGATATTTTATTGGTTCACCGGCTGGGTCAATTCTTCACCGCCTCAATTTTCTGAAAATCTACTTTTATGCCCTCACTTTATAACACGTGGCCTAAAAATGCAACCAAGTTCAACCAAACCTCACACTTGCTAAACTTTGCATACAACTGACGATCCTTGAGGGTCTGAAGCACTACTCTCAAGTGAGCGATATGCTCCTCCTCGCTCTGAGAGTATTGAGGATATCATCAATAAACACAATCACAAACATGTCCAAATATTCCTTGAACACCCTGTTCATAAGATCCATAAAAGCTGCAGGGGCATTGGTTAGTCCAAAAGACATAACAGCAAATTCATAGTGACCATACCGAGTCCTAAAAGCGGTTTTCGGGATGTCACTCTCCCGAACCCTGAGCTGGTGATACCTGAATCTCAGATCAATCTTGGAGAAACACTTGGCACCCTAAAGCTGGTAAAAAAAATCATCGATCCGAGGTAAAGGATATTTGTTCTTAATGGTGACCTTGTTCAGCTACCAATAATCAATGCACATCCGAAGAGAACCATCTTTCTTCAGAACGAAAATGACTGGTGCACCCCATGGAGACTTACTCAGTCTAATAAAGCCCTTATCTAACAGGTCCTTCAACTCTTTTAGCTCAGCTAGAGCCATTCTGTAGGGTGGAATAGATATAGGCTACGTGTCAGGAAAAAGATCTATACCGAAATAAATCTCCCACTAGGGAGGGACACCTGGAAAATCATCAGGAAAGACCTCTGGATACTCACGTACTACTAGTACGGACTGGATGGTTGAGGTCTTGGACTCCACGTCCTTAACCCTAACTAGATGTTACATGCACCCCTTAGAAATCATTTTCCTGGCCTTAATATAGGAAATGAATTGACCTACAGGAACAACTGAACTACCCATCCATTCTAAGACTGGCTCACCCGGAAATATGAACTCTACTACCCGGGTTCTACAATTAACTGAAGCATAGCATGCAAATAGCCAATCCATGCTGAGAAGAACATCGAAATCAGTCATGGCTAACTCTATCAAGTATGCTAAGGTGACCTTATAAAGGACTGAGACTGGGCAACCTCTATACACCTGTCTAGCTATAACTGAGTCACCTACTGGAGTAAAAACTGAGAAGGGTTCTGACAAAACATCGGGACTGACTTTGAAGTTACTAGCCACATAAGGTGTTACAAAAGATAGGGTAGCCCCCGGATCTAAAAAAACATAAACATAAACATGGAAAACTCTCAACATACTAGTGACCACATTTGGTGAGGGCTCTTGCTCCTGACAGGTGGCTAAGGCATATAGAATTTGTTATGGCACTAACCTCCAGCTGTGCTAGTAGATGCCCCTAGATGTGCTGCGCATGCGGTAGGGGCTGCTGAACTAGAATATGGGCCTAGACCCCCAACTTGATCCTATCTCGCAGTTGGACAATCTCGAAGAATGTGTCCAGGCTGCCCACACCTGAAACAAGCACCTAAACCTGTCAAGCACTGTCCTGTGTGCCCCCGACCACATCTGTGACAAGTTGGGATGATAGAATCTGCGGGTTTGCTGCTCTGACCCCTTGAGCCTGATGCTCGCCCTTTCTGATCATGTCTAGGACTGGATGGCACACTCAATGTCGAAGATGCCGAGGCAGATGATCTTTGGTGAGTCTGCTGTCGGTGTCCACCACCAAACCTCTGCTGAGAGAACCTGTGATCCTCGGTTCTGTCCCTCTTGGCCTCCCTCTCTCTCAAATGTGCCACCTCCATATGTTGGGCATACAACACCATGTGAGGGAAGTCCATATCCTGATGAAGCATAGCAATTTGACACTCCTTGTCCAAATACCCTGCTATACCATGAACAAACCTTCTAACCCGCATCCTCTGGTCAGCCACTAACTCCGGGGCATATTTCGATAGGTGAGTGAACTTAAGGGAATACTCTAGCACTGTCATCCTTCCCTGCTTCAATTTTACAAACTTAGCTACCTTCAGCTCCGTCATCTCCCGTGGGAAGAACCGATCTAGGAATGCAACCTGAAACTCCTCCCATATGATCGGACCCACTTCTGTGACCCTGCTATCCTTCCATTGGCGAAACCAGATATGCACCACCCCCTTCAACTGGTAGGAGGCCAACTCTATGCACTCAACACTACTCACCCCCATAACCTAGGTGATCTTTACAATCTCATCAATGAAATCATGCGGGTCCTCACCTACCATGGACCCCAAGAACTCCGGCGGGTTCATCCTCAAGAAGTCCCTAACTCAAGCCGCCATTACATTTCCATTTTGTAGAAGATGCACAATGGCCTACTGATTTTCCTGAGCGGTCAAGGCCTGCACAAGAATTTGAATAGTGGCCCAGAACTCAGCATGAGCGGCTGGCTCTAGTGCTTGAGGCTCCAGAACTGGTGGGGCTGGCTGATGCCCATAACCATTTCCATTCTCATGGGCCTCATCACCACCATTCCTCCTTCCGTTCATTCTTTGGGGATCCATGATTTTGCAATCGCGATTATCACGAATTAGAAGGATAGAAAGACTTTTCATCGCATGACATAGATCATGAAAGAAGGGAAAATTTCCAAAAAGTTTCATAGCCTCTTCGTCATAAGTGTGGCGCGCTTCACACCCATGAAAAAGACTCTACATAACGTGGCTTTTAGACTCCCTAGGACACTAAAAACCTATGGCTCTGATACCAAATTCGTCACGACCCGAATGGAGGCCCAAATCGTAGACACGGGACATGGGACCCCGAGATAGACCAAGTCAACCAATGGCATTAGCTTACAACTAACTCATTATATAAACTGAAGAAAACATCAATATAACTTAGAAGAAGTCTAATTCAACATAACATCAGAATAACATCCGAAGCTAACACATACATAAGTCTGAAAAGCCTCTAGTCTGGACAAGTTAATGGGACAAGACCCCAACTAACTCAACAATACTGAAACTGAAAATACATAAAGGAAAATTATAGTCTAGTCCTCAAAAGATGAGGACTCACCAATCCGAATAGGTACTAACTCCGAAAAGCTGTCTAAGAGCGGGGCTGAAGCTGCGAGCTGGGTCCTATATCATGAAATGATACAATATAGAAGGTATGTGGTTAGTATGTTTTAATGTACCAAGTATGCAAGGTAAGTAAAACCACTTAACTAAAATAAATCATTTAAAACATTTCATAACATATCATAAGCTTTCAAGTCTAAGAAGAAGGGCTACATGCATTCATTCTGAAATCGAAATCTTTTCATAATATGACCATGCATAACTTCATACATCATAACTAAATTGAATGACTCAAAGATGAAATATGACATGTATAGAAAGGATGAACAATGATTCAAACCTTTCTTTTAGAGCACGCATACTTAAAGTAATAATCATGAGTAATGAATGTGAAAATCTGAATCATATAGACAGTGGGAGACTCGTCACTTAACTGACATACCACGATAGAGCTTACGTGGTCCCGACTATTACACTCAAGTGGGAAGAGCCGTCCAAAACCTTTCCAGGGCTAAGGACGCTACCATGATATTGATATCAAGCTCATAAGCCATTTGGGCCATAGATAGCTCACAAGGGAGGTCCCAATAATATAATAGTATCAACCTTCATTGGCACATAGTTTTGGGGCATAGGGTGATCGACCCTTAGCCCGCTCGGTGCTAGACTCTTCTCCTAAAACATGCAATGTTCTACATTGTATATAACAAAGCTCAATATCGTTTATTGACGAAGCTCAAGATGAAATCATGCATAACTCAACATCGTATGAAACGAAACTCAACATTGTCCTTTGAAAAAGCTCAATAATGAAATCATGCATAGACTTGACATCATATGAAAATAAAGCTTTACATTGTCCTTGACAAAGCTCGGTAATGACATACATCTCAATTATGAACTTATGCATATGAGAAGCTCTAATTTCTCCAAATAATGTGGTAAGATTATTTCAGAAAAATCATCATTTTAAATAAACATGTGGGAATTTCCCAAAGCTTCATCATACTTGGATCTACTCAATTCATTTTGAAAATAATATCATAATCATGGGTAGTTTTAGAAACATGCTTTTCATCATCAAATCTCATCATCATTATACATTCATCATCATTCTCTTCTTTCATGAACTTCTCGTCCATGGGCAATTAATTTCATAATTTAGAAAACCCAATTTTTGATTGAAAACAATTTAAAATCTTCCCAAGCATCACAAATCATCACTAGAAACATAATCTAATGATACCCATATATAGAAATTGAAGAATTATGCAATGGGGTAAAAACCCAATACTTGATCATAGGTAACTTTCATGATTTGATAGAAATTGGGCATGGGTGTGGAAGGGGACACCCACTCATAACCTTACATACCTGGGAGGGATGATTTTACCACTTCTCTAATTTTCCAAGATGAGATTCCAGTGGAAACCTTCAAAACTTGCTCTAAATCCTCTCTTCAAACTCACAAGTTTTCATGCATAGAATGAACTAGCTTAGAATAGGTTTTCCCCTCCTTAAACCCACTAAAACGAGCCTTAAACGACATTGTATAGGCCCCTAGAACTTAGGAATGATGGAGATACCCTTACTGATTACACAAAAAAATTGATCACTGGACCAAACAACGGACAAACCAACGGTTTGTTGGAAGATACCACGACCCGTGGTATCCGTCCGTGCTATGCACTGCTCAAGCCTTCTCTCAGAATCAGACCACGGATAGACAAGATGACTCATCCTTAAGTCTAATGGGTCATTCAATTGATTGTTGATTGCCCCCATGAACCTTCTGAACTTCCCCACGACGAGTTTCACCATGACTCGTTGTGGGCTCCAACGGATTGTGGTATCTGTCCGTCAAGTCCAATGGAGATCTAGGTTTCTTTACCACAACTCACCATAATGGACCGTTGCAAGACATGATGGGCCATTGGATGACCCATTATATTCCCCAACTGCTAAGTCCATCTCTTACCACGACCACTAACAATGACTCATTGTTTCTTACAACGAGTCGTTACATCAACCGTTACTTCCACTGCCTCCCGAACACCTGAACCCATGACTGCCAACAAGGTTTGTAACCACGATTCGTTACTCCACTCGTCTGAGCTATTTTTTTCTAGTTTTTGCAGATTTCAGATTTAAACTCCCGGGTTTATCCTCAAGCACTTTAAGGGTATTACAAAAGGCTTTCGTTAACTCTTGCCATGAAGTAATACATCTCGAAGAGAGTTCTTTTAGCCAAATAGTCACCTCCCCTGTCAATGAAAAGGGAAAGAGTCTCAACCTGATGGACTCTTGACTGATATTGGTGATATTGAATGGTTGGCAAATTTCCAAGAAGTTTCTCAGATGTTGATTCGCATCTTCACTTGGCTTTCTGCCAAAGAGCCCCTTCATTTATAATAAGTGCAGCATAGTGCTTGTGACATGAAAAACTGCATTCCCTACCGTAGGTGGTAGGAGAATAGCTCCTGCCACTTCTGACATTACCGGATTGTCTTCCTCAAGTTCCATATTACCTTCGACCGAGCTATCCCCTACTTGGGAGCGATGGCTCATGTCGTTACGAAATCCTAACAACACAGTAAACACACTTTAAGTAGCTACGATACAAAACTATTTCAACTTAATAATCAATCACGAGATTATCATATGCCAGTCCCCGACAACAATGGCATTTTTGATGACGTTTAAACCATACCCTTTTTTCAAAGAATATGCACAGTCGAGGTATCAAAACAAGTAACCCGGATGAGTGTTAGGGTCGAATCCCACGACGACTGGGGGATGATAGTGACTAGTGTCGATTATAAAGTTGACTTTAGATTGCACCACTCAAAACAAACATAAATGAGAACCAATTGGGGGAAGTATCAATATGTAAGAGATTATCAAGTCTAAAGTGGTTTAGTTCAAATAGCAAGGTTTACCAAAGTTGTCAACAATGAAGTGAAAATGTAGTGGTGGGGTGTAGATGATAGATTAATTAGATAAGGTCTTGCTAGATCATCTCACAAGTTCAACTAATGTGAATAACCTTAGGTGAACAGAGGTATTCCATGCTTTTCATCCAATTTCATACCTCTAGCTAGAATTCTTTCGAATCTCTAGACTCAATTAGCTCAGCTCAATGTGATTTGGATTAATAGTTTCACTATTTCTAGCTATTGGCCATTAATTAAGGAGTGAGAACATGAATTTGACTATTTCTAGCCCAAATTCACAATCTCCCAACCATACCCACTATTAGATTCTCTCCCAATACTTAATTCTTCTTTTTGAAGAAACAATCAAGTAAGAAAAAATGGACCCATATGAAAATCAATGGATCTTGAATTAATGATTGGAGAAAATCTAATAGATTCACAATTAGCTGAACAGTTGTAAGATAATTCTAGCAATTCCTACTCTAATCAACAACCATCACCATCATCCACCTATAGCTAATGATTTAGCTACTCATGATTGAGAATTTCACAAGCATATTTAATAATAGACTCATCAAATTTAATAACAAAATTAGAAAAATCAATTTCACAATAATGGTCTACAACAATAGTAGTCATTTACTATGGAGAAGAAGAAGATGTAAAGAAATAAATCTCAAGTCACCAATTACAATCTTCTACTCTTCTCTACAAAAGGAATGTTCTAAAAAGTGAAAATTACAATGAAAGTTGACTACTGCTTTGTACTTCTCTTAGACTATATGTAGGAAGTAGGGTTTCTCTTTCCTCTTTTTCTATATTGATAATTTTACCCTTGAGCACCATTTTTTCATCGGCGAGACACTGACGATTTGCCAGTTCATACTCATGAACTGTTGGATGCATTTTGTTGTGTCATTACAAAATTCCAGTCAGCTTCGACGGCACGTCCGACATTTCTCCCATCTCATTCCACGAACAACCGAGGTTTTGTCCCTCATTCCAGAAACTTGGCTAATGATTCGGTGATTGATCCGGTGACTCACTGTGGCAATTCATGTTTTGCCGATGGAAGTTTATCCGTTGAAGTAGTGTTGATCGGCCTCTGTCCGGCATTTCTTCGGTTTTCATCGGTGATACACCTCTTTTCTCTCATTTCCTTATTTTTGCTCCAAGGTTGCTCTTTTTTACACATCTATACATCTGCATATAACAAAGATAAAAAGAGCATAAAATTCATATAATTTACTCAATAACTAAGAAAAAACACAAGTTTAGAGTCTAATGAGTTGGTAAATTACCAACTCATCAGGCCTCTACTTCATTGTTGATGAAATTCTTCATGAGTTTTTATGAATTTGATTCTCTTATGTTTAAACTCGTGAATTTTGTTTATGATGCATGATTTATATTAAAACTTCTCATGAACCCATGATTTACAAGATATGATGATTTTTCTCCATTATACATGATTTTCATGAAATTCAAATATATATATCATGGCCAATCTTTGGCACTGTTTTCATGGCTAGCTCACGTATATTAACATGTTATGATTTTCATAAGTTAAACTAGCCATGTACACCCATGTTTCATGATATTGATATGAGAATTATATAGATTTGGGAGTAGTATTTAACACCAAGTACACCGGGGTCCAAGCATATCTCGAGTCTCAAAACTACATGCCAACGTAGCCACGATAGGGTCCTCCGCGAGAGTGCCTCCCATGCCCGAATGGGACATCTTGAGTGATATCACGCCTTTTCATGGTCCTTCCCTTGGCATGGTACGGACACCCTCCTAACTAGGGTTTTACAGGTCGAGCTTCATGTATGCTTACATGGGGTATGTCGGTTATAAGAATCTTCCATTGTTCCTTAGTTTATGTATATATATATATATATATGTGTGTATTCATGTTCACTATTCATGATTTTATGACTTACAATGATTTGATTCAAAAATATGCTTGATGAGTTTTTTACTTATTAATTCAGTCATGATCACCTTTATGTTATAGTTTTGAAATGCCTTGAGCCCTTATGTCTTGTTTATGATCAGAAACTCATATTTTATACTATTTTACTCTCATGAACTCTCTTATACTATTCTATTTACATGTTTTACTTACCTCGCATACTCAGTATATTTCAAGTACTAACCGCATACTCTATGCTGTATCATCTCATGATATAGGTCTGAGATATCAGGTTCCGCCTCGCAGTTAGCTACTCCGGTTCCAATCCAGTCAGACTTAGAGAGCTAGTTGGGGGTGCTATCCCATTAGCTCGCCAGATAGTTAGAGGTTTATTCATACATTATGTAGGTTTTCAACTTTTGTCGAGTGTTGATTGTTCGTACCCTTATGAGTTCTTATTTTAAGACTTCAAATTTATTCATTATATGGTTGATTTCATCTTTTAGTTATGCTTTTTAATTGTTATGATTATGTCATGGGTCAACTTAGGGTCATTCATGGCTTTAGGTCCCATGTCTCGATTGGGGTCCTAGCTCTGGTCGTGATGCTTCAGTATGTGTTTACTCTGAAGGAACTGAATTTGTGGCAAAGAATATGGCTATAGCTTCTCAAGGATTATGACATGAGTTTTGTTTACCACCCAGGCAAGGCCAATGTAGTGGCGGATTCTCTTAGTAAGCTGTCTATGGAGAGTGTGTCCCATGCCAAGGATGTGAGAAAGGAGTTGGTAAAGGATGTCCATAGGCTTGCATGTTTAGGAGTTCTCCTTACAGATTCATCTAATGGAGGTGTTATTGTTTAGAATGGGTCGGAATCTTCATTGGTGATGGAGGTTAAAGCAAGGAAAGTTAAGGATCCTATCTTGGTGAAGTTGAAGGAAGTTGTTCGAAATCAGAAAGTAGGGGTTTTCTCCCAAGGGGGAGATAATGTACTTCGATATCAGGGCCAATTATGTGTTTTGGCGGTGGATGACTTGAGAGAGTGGATGTTGATAAAGGCTCATGTCTCTCGGTACTCTATCCATCCAAGTTCCACCAAGATGTACCGTGATCTGCGGGAAGTCTATTAGTGGAATGGTATGAAGAAGGATATAGAGGAATATGTGGCTAAGGGTCTGAATTAGCAACATGTGAAGGTTGAGATCAAAGACCTGGAGGTATACTTCAGGACATCAACATTCCTACATTTAAGTGGAAAGAGATCAATATGGACTTCATTATAGGGTTTCCTCGTACATGCCGATAATATGATTCTATATGAGTGATTGTGGACAGGTTGACTAAATCAACTCACTTTCTACCGGTCAAAACTACATATTCAGCTGAGGATTGTGCTAGGATTTACATTCAGGAGTTAGTTCGGTTGCATGGAGTTCCTTTGTCTATCATATCAAATAGGGGTACTCGGTTCACCTCTCAGTTTTGGAGATCATTTCATAAGGGACTTGGTACACAGGAGAAGCTTAGCAGAAGTTTTTAGCAGCAGACAGATGGACAGGTCGAGCGGACCATTCAGACTCTCGAGGACATGTTAATAGCGTGTGTGATTGATTTTAAGGGTAGTTGGGATGATCACTTTCCTTTCATTGAGTTTGCGTACAATAACAATTATCACTCTATCATTCAGATTGCTTCATTTGAGACTCTTTACAGGTAGAGATGTAGTTCACCTATTGGATGGTTCGAGTTAGGTGAGGCTACGTTGATAGGGCCCCATTCAATTCATAAGGCAATGGAGAAAGTTCAGCTTATTAGAGAAAGGCTGAAAACATCTTAGAGTCGTCAGAAATCTTATGTGGATGTTAGGGGGAGGGAGCTTGAGTTTGAGGTTAATGATTGGGCGTTTCTGAAGGTGTCTCCTGTTGACACCCAATTTTGACCTTCCCAAGCCCTGTCTAAGTTGCTTATTAATATATATAGACATATTTTAAAATTGCCTTTTTACATAATTATTTAGTTCACTTCTATACTATTTTAAGTATTAATTATCATACATAATTAGCTTTTGCATAATTATTTATCATTTAAATACTTTTCAAGTTACTTTTAAAGTATTTTGGCGCATTAATTTCATAATTAATTTTTCAATATTATTG
>JACEIK010009941.1:0-24668 GCA_018107945.1 Datura stramonium | reverse complement strand
GAGTAGATTTGCCCCGTAGTCCAGTCCCTGTGGGATCGATACTTGGCTTACTTGAGCCACTTACTACTTGTTCGACCACCTGCACTTGCGTGTAGTCATCCAGACACCCGAACACTACACAAGGCCCCACACGGCCAACAACAACTAACTAACTATATAGAAATAATGGTTGGGACAGGACCCTGTGTACCCAAATGCTATACAAATGAAAGATTGTAATCTCTACAACCTGGTAACTCCGAATGAAAGGAGCTGGCCAAACTGCTGATGCTGAACAACTATTAATGGAGATCCTGAAATCTGTTTGTCTGACTTGAAGGAAAGTATGCAGCGCCCCATAGTTGGCCGTTAGTACAATATGTACCGAATATGTAAGGCAATAATAAAAAGCTGAGTAGAAGCTGTTAACGACTGAAAGTAAGTAGAAAGAAGGGGCAAAAGTTAACTTGGAAGTTTCCTATTCATAACCTACATCTCGTAAAACACTACACATATATGAGCTAAGACTGTACAATCATATATTCATAAGCTATAGTGAGCAGACAAGAATACAAACAAAAATGTAACCTGGCCCCCATAAGCCTGGAAGGTACAATCAACACAGAATATCCCGCTCGGGGCCCCCATAAGCCCTGACGGGCACACTTCAATATATATACCCCTAACAAGGTTCCTATGACTCTATTGGTGCTATAGCCAACCTATCAGTCCCCTGGGTCTGCAATTGAGCCCACTCGGCTCCTGATCTATAACTATGTCTGAGTCTGGTGGATTCCTGATAACTGCACCCTGGGCACCAGGCTCAACGAGGATCAGTGATGCTGATATGGCATGAAAATAATAGTCCATCCATGGAATGGACTATAATATGGCCCTTGGGCCTCTGCATCATCCTTTGGGATAGCATATTGCTCCTTGGAGCAATGTCATGTAGCCTCTGTGGGCGATAACACAGCTAGTAACCCTGGGGTGGTCACAGAAGGCTCCTAGGTGAGGGCAATCCTAACCGATGTGCTATACTGAAGTCTCAATTGAGCTACTCAAAGGGTGTATATGGCCTTCTGGGCCTAACGCGACTGCTGCTCACCCCTAGAATAATCTGTATTGCTGTATCTGATCATAGGATCCTGGTAGTGATCATAATCTCTAATGGTCTAGACTAGATGAGGTGAGGTTTAGAGTGGCCTAACAATACTCTGAATGTCTTGCTCGGACAATTATAACTCATAAGCAACTGTAGGGTCGCAGAAAACCAATTACTTAGTTCCTTTGCTTAGAACGACTATAGGGATGCTACTGACTGAGCATGCTTTTGAGCGGTCGACCCCTAATCCTCCATATGTAGCCTACTACAATTCTTAGCCTGAGAGTAATACAGTGCTAAAATGGTTCTAGTCCTTTAGACCTTAACTTGGCCTGTTCGGATCTTATATGATTCTTTTTGACGATTCCTAACCTTGTAGTAAGTTTACATGGACTTAGCCACTCATGGCAACCTGTACCTAAGCATCTTATAAGAGCAAGCTGGGGTGTTGTCCCCGTCTCTAACTGCTAATAAGGTCCCCTTCCTTAGGGTACCCATGGGTCTATTTGACCTAAATGACTGGGATGACTTCCTGGGCAACCTGTATGACAAATACTAAGTCAACTGGAACTGACAGTCACTGGTAGTAGCTAACTAGATGGCAGGCTATCACTTAGTTCACTAGACAACCCTAGTGCCGCTGACTCTAAAGTATGGCCATTCTATCTAAATTTCAGGCCCTGGGGCGTGAGGGTACGCCAATGGCCCCTGCGCGTGCTTCACTGATAATACAAGTGCCAAACTAGTGGTTATATCACTTACCTGCGCCTGTGCTGTTCAACTTACTAACTCAGGCGCAAAAACTATCCACGAGCTTCTAAAGTCTTGGCCTGACAATATAATATCCAATTCTACTAACACAATGAACTGCAGAATGGAGGAGTTACTATGATGCTTCTATCATGTGTCACACTTAACATGTTCTTTCCCGACAACGGATATTGCGATATAATCTTCGTACATTTTCCAGCAGCTAACCACAACATATGTAAATGTAATCTATTGATAACTACTAATCATGACATACCGTGTCCTTATATACTAGTAGCAGCTAATTACAACATATAGGGTCATTATTTATATTTAAAACATAGGTTGTATCACTATAGGATGAGAATAACCTGTCGAAGGAATAAGCCTTAACATACCTCAAATGCCGACTTTCATTTGTTTAGGTAATTTTCCACCTGAAGCCAGTAATTCCACTTAATTGCTGCCTTTACACTGAGAGAATACAACTATTTTCAACAATAAGAACGACCAATAACAATATCTTTTCAATAGAATTAACTATAACTTCAACTCCATTTCTTCGATCGAAAACAGATAATTTCTCAAGAGTTTAGAAGGGAGAAATACTTACCTATTGTCTGTGTCCGTTTAGTGTCCAATTTGGAGCAATTTCGACAACCTTTACTTAGTAGGTTCCGGTGTACCAGGTGAATTTTCAAGAAATAACTCCGTAGAAACGCTTCTCATAGGCCTAAAAGTTGTTACCCGAAGTTAATTTGCATTTAGATGGAGTTTAGCAACGTAAATCGACGAAGAAAGAACAAAACCATCATTCACTTTCTTATTCCAGCCAAGGGAAAATGTTAGAAATGACCCAAGTTCAATGTAAAGGAGCCTTATATAGTATTGAGGCAGTGGGCTAGGGGGCGCGGCGCGCCGCCCGAAGCACCGGCCGTAGCGCTAGGTTGGCTGGCATGGCTCGGCGCCTGTTGCGCTGGACCTTCGGTCCCGTCCTCTTGCTCGCTTGATTCCGTGCTCATGTACTCGTTCTCCCCGGCCTTTATCTGCATGCATCATACTCCAAAACTCTCAACATATGCACGTATGCATCAGTTAAACACTAGAAACTTACGGGGTGTAACATCAACATTGAAGCAAGGGGTAGAAAAAGGTCCACAAATATCTATATATATGATCTTAAGCAATTGAGAACTTCTTTTGGAATATTTAGTGGTTTTGTTGGTCTGCTTGCCCTTTATGTAGTCCACACAAGTCCCAAAGTCAGAAAAATCAAGAGCTTGTAGAACTCCATCATTAACCAATCTTTTTACTCTTTCAATAGAGATGTGTCCCAATCTCTTATGCCAAAGATTTGATGAGTTCTCATTGATAATACATCGCTTAGTGAAAATTTCTTTATCATTTAGAGTTACAACATTACATTCAATTGTAGGGTCTAGCTCAAATTTAATTAACTTTCCTTCCAAATTTCCCAAACCAATTACTTTATGGTCTTTCAAAAGTTACATTGAAGAATAATGAAAAGTTAAATCATAACTAGCAATTGATAATATTGAAAGGGAAATTAAATTTCTTAAATACGATGGAACATAAAAAGTTTTTTCTAAATCTAATTGAAAACCATCTTTTGAAATGAGCCTATATGTTCCCACGCCTTCCACATGTGATGTTGTCTTATTGCCAGAATAAATATTTTTCTTACTTCTCACCGGCATCCTTAGTGTTATAAAACTCCGTAGGGTCTTAACAATGTGAGTTGTGGAACAAGAATCGATCCATCATGTATTACACTTTAGTGAAATTAGATTCCTAACATACAAAGGTCAAATTACCTTTCTTATCAACCCATTTCTTGTATTTTAGGAAATCTTTCTTCTAGTGCACCTTCTTTTTGCAAAAACGACAAGAATCTTTATCAAGACTGCTTTTCTTCTTCAAAGGAACACTTTTTCCTCTTTTTGCATTTCTCTTATCATAAGTCACCAAATATAAACTTTTAGATGTCTCATGTTTCAACCTCTCCTATTCTTGAACACACATAGTCAAAAGTTCATTAATTGACCATTTATCTTTATGAGTGTTGTAAGATATCTTGAACGGACCATATTTCGCAAGAAGAGAGTTGAGGATAAAATGCACAAGAAAATGGTGTAGACATATCAACCTCAAGGGACTTGAGTTTAGAATCAATGTCTCTCATCTCCACAATGTGCTTGTGCACTGTATGACTTCTGTCAAAGGTCATACTTGAGAGCCTCGTCATAAGGGTGCTGGCCAAGGCCTTGTTAGAGCTTACAAATTGTTCATTAATTTCCTTTATGTAAGCTTTGACCTTATCACTATTAGGGATAGAACCCCTAATTCTATGGCTTATATGAAATTTTATAAGCATTAAGCTCAAGGGATTGGATTGCTCCCACCCCTCATAAAAATCCTTAGCCCCTGTAGTACTTGATACCGTGGGCTTAGGTGATTCTTCCATATGGAGAGCCAGATCTAAGTCCGAGCACGCTAAAGTGAGAAAGATTTTATCCTTCCATTATGTAAAGTTGTCACCCAATAGCGTTGAAATTCAAGCATTATCATTAAAGATAGCGGCAGGAAAAACTATGTAAACTACAAAAACATACATACACATAAGCTATGAAGTACAAACCATCAAAAGTGAATGGCGTAACTACCGATTCTAAGTAAATTCTAAACCTTCCTATGGGCAGAGGTTGCAACCCATACATAGAATTTACATAACTTTATTATACTAGTAAAGCAGAATAAATCTCAAAAATACTTCATACCAGTGGGCGTAGAATAATTTTCAACTAAAAGATTACTATCTTATTCCACTTAATCTAACCAAAATAGTTACCTCACTGTGTGGTAGGGTTACCATTTTGATAATATAATAAAAAATTATTAGATGTCATCATCACAAATCTTAATCACTTAATTTTATGTGATTAAAAAATATAATTTTTTATGTTATATACCCATGATGATGTGGCTAATCCCAAGCATATAACAATAATGAACTCAAAAATAACATCTCACAATAGTCAACTTTAATAATTAACTTAAATAAAATGTTAATTATTAAAATGCGATGATGGATTATATCGGAAGAACCTATATAAAAGAATATCTGATGCACAAAGCATCTCATGTTAACAAGAAAAAAAAGGGCCCCATAGTAAGGAAATAGGTAGAGCCTAGACATTCCATATTAAGTGTCACGACCCAAGCTGAGACCCTAGATTGAGATACAGAACCTAAAAACACGAGTGGCCCCAAGTCGAACTATGACATGAACATAACGGCTAAAGGGCATACATCAAGAGAAAACTGATAAATTAATCAATAATAAGCAAAAGTCTGAATACATATCAATCATAACAGAGTCAACACTGACCAAGCTGAGATTCTACACATTATCTGATAAGCCTATAACATATCTTAAGACTTGAGGGGACAACATCCCAACTATCTTGCTAAAAAGGAAACTGAAATAATGAAATCCATAAGCTAAACTAAACGTGCTCGGCATACCATAATCTGTTATTTGCCACAGCGAGTTGTACCTTCTAGGCCTGACACATATGCAGGTTCCCATGACTCCTAACAATGACTCATTACATGAACCCATGAGTCGTACATTGACTCATTGCTACTGAACTCCTCCTGCAAGTTTTGACCATGAACAGTTCCCATGACTCTTCACTTCTCACCACGATTCATACAACGAGTCATCATATGAAAAATTTCTCCCTTTTTCTGCTAATCATATTTCTAATCCCAAGGCTAGTCTTAGGAACTTTCGGGATATTAACAATATCTCCCCCTAGGAACATTCATCCTTGAATGTGGGTTAAACATATTGAAAGGCTGGGGAAAGGAGCTGCAATCCTAAATACTGAATATCAGAAGTTGAAACTAATGGAGTGACTAACTCCGGACTGATACACATAACTGAACTGAATTCATGAATCATACATCTATGCTAGGAAACAAAAAGAACTAAGAGACATGAAATAAACATGAAACTGAATAGAGTATTAGAGAGGAAACTGATACCTCATGCTGGAATGGAACTGGATGGGAATAAATGTGGGTATTTAGCCATCATATATTCTTCGGCTTCCCACATAGCTCCCTCAATAAGCTAATTCCTCCACAAGACTTTCACAGAAGCTACTTCTTTGTTTCTCAATTTTCGAACCTGATGATCATGGATCTCAATGGGTACCTCCTTATAGATAAGGCTATCCTTCACACCTATGCTCTCCACCACAACAACCACAATCAGGTCACCAATTCACTTCTTCAATAATGATACATGGTAAACTGGATGCACTGAAGCTAACTCCACTGGTAGCTCCAACTCGTAGGCCACCTTGCCAACACGTCTCACAATCTTGTATGGACCAACATATCGGGGAATAAGCTTTCCTTTATTCCCAAACCTCATTACTCCCTTCATGGGAGACACCTTCAAGAACACTCAATCATCAACTTCAAACTCAAGTTCTATCCACCTAACATTCGCATAAGACTTCTGACGACTTTGAGTTATTTTCAGCCTTTCCTTAATAAGCTGAAATTTCTCCATGGCCTCATGAACTGAATATGGCCCTATCAAAGTAGCTTCATCTACTTCAAACCAACCAGTTGGTGATCTAGACCTCCGCCCATAGAGAGCCTCAAACGAAGCCATCTAAATGCTAGAGTGGCAACTGTTGTTGTAAGCAAACTCTATAAGGGGTAGATGATCATCCCAACTACCCTTGAAGTAAATCACACATGCTCTCAGAATATCCTCAAGAGTCTGAATGGTTCTCTTAGCCTGACCATCCATCTGAGGGCGAAAAGCCTTGCTAAGCTTGACTTGACTACCAAGTTCCTTCTGGAAAGATCTCCAAAACTGAGAGGTAAATTGAGTACCTCTGTCTGAAATGATGGACAAAGGAACTCTATGTAACCGAACCAACTATCAAATGTACAATATTGCATAATCCTCAGCTGAATCGGTAGTTTTGACCGATAAAAAATGAGCTACTTTGGTCAACCTGTCTTGAATAACCCAAATAGAGTCATACTGTCGACGTGTGCAAGGTAACCCTATAATGAAGTCCATATTGATCTCCTACCACTTTGAAGTAGGGATACTAATGTATTATAACATACTTCCAGGTCTCTAATGCTCAACTTTCACTCTTGATAGTTCTGACACTTAGCCATAAACTCTGCTATGTCCTTCTTCATGTCATTCCACCAATAAACTTCCCGTAGGTATCGGTCTATCTTGGTGGCACCTGGATGTATAGAATATCGAGAACCATGAGCCTCATGCAACAACCGTTCTCTCAAATCATTGACACCCGAAACATCTAAACGATCCTAATATTGAAGCACACCATCTCCCCCTAGGGAGAAGAACTCCACCTTCTGATCTTGAACCACTTCATTTAATTTCACTAAGATAGGATCCTCTTCTTGCCTAGCCTTGACCTCGGTCACCAAAGAAGATTCTGAATTATTCTGAACAATGATACCACCATCTTTCGAGTCAACCAAGCGAACCCCTAACCGTGCAAGACAATGCACATCCTTCACCAACTCTTTTCTCCCATCCTCAACATGAGATAGTCTCCATGGAAAGCTTGCTAAGGGCATCCGCCACTACATTGGCCTTGTCCAGATGATAAAGGACACTTATGTCGTAATCCTTGAGAAGTTCTAACCACCTCCTTTGCCGCAAGTTTAGCTCCTTTTGAGTGAATACATAATGAAGGCTCTTGTGGTCCGTGAACACATCCACATGCACCCCATATAAGTAGTGTCTCAAAATGTTCAGTGCGAGCACCACAGATGCTAACTCTAGGTCATGTGTCGATAATTTTTCTCATGAGTCTTAAGCTGTCTAAAGGCATATGAAATGACCTCACCATGTTGCATCAACACACAACCAAGACCAGCCCTAGAGGCATCACAATACACAATGAATCCATCTGTGCCCTCTAGTAGGGTCAGTACGGGGGCTGAAGTAAGTTAAGTCTTTAACTCCTGAAAACTCTTCTCATAGTCATCCGACCATTGAAATTTGACTTTCTTCTGGTTTAACTTAGTCAATGGTGCTTCAATGGAAGAAAATCCCTCAAAAAACCTTTGGTAGTAGCCAGCTAAACCCAAAAAGCACCTGATATCCAAAGGGCTAACTAGTCTAAGCCAATTCTTCACTGCCTCTATCTTTTGAGAGTCCGCCTGCATACCCTCATTTGAAACCACATGTCCCAAAAGTGCAACTGAGTTCAACCAAAACTCACACTTGCTGAATTTAGAAAACAGCTGGCGATCCTTGAGAGTCTGTAGCATGATCCTCAAATGAGCGGCATGCTCCTCCTCACTCCGAGAGTATATGAAAATGTCATCTATGAAGACAATCACGAACATGTCGAAATATTGCTTGAATACCTTGTTCATCAAATCCATAAAAGCTAAAGGAGCATTCGTTAGTCCAAAAGATATAACTACGAACTCATAGTGACCATACCGAGCCCTGAAAGCTATTTTGGGAATGTCACTCTCCCTAACTCTGAGATGATGATATCCAGACCTAAGGTCTATCTTTGAGAAGAACTTAGCGCCCTGAAGTTGGTCAAACAAGTCATCAATTTTGGAGAGGGGGATACTTGTTCTTGATTGTGACCTTGTTCAACTGCTGATAGTCAATGCACATATGAAGAGTCCCATCCTTCTTCCGAACAAAGAGAACTGACGCACCTCACAGAGACTTTCTAGGTATGATGAAACCCTTATCTAGAAGATCTTTCAAATGTTGTTTCAACTCCTTTTGCTCAGCTGGAGCCATTCTATAAGGAAGAATGGATTCATGCTGCGTATCAAGAAGAAGGTCGATACCAAAGTCGATCTCTCGCTCGGGAGGGACTCCTAGTAGATCATCTAGGAATATCACTGGGTAGTCACCACAGGGACAGACTATAGAGTCGGAGTCTCAGGTGCAGCATCCTTAACCCAAACTATATGGTACACGCAACCCTTGGAAAATATATTTCCGGCGTTATGGTAAGAAACAAAGCGACCTACAAGAATAGCTGAACTACCTTACCATTCTAGAATAGGCTTGCTTGGAAATCGAAACTCTACCGTACGGGTTCTATACTTCACTGAGACATAACGTGCATGCACCTAATCCATCCCTAAGATAACATAAAAATAATCATGTCTAACTCTACTAGGTCGGATGAGATGATTTTCTGAAGGACTGTAATAGGACAATTTCTGTATACCCGTCGAGCAATAACTGACTCACCGAATGGAGTAGAGACTGAGAAGGGTTCTGATAGGATTTCGGGACTAACTCCAAAATTAATAGAAACATAAGGCATCACAAAAGATAAGGTAGCCTCTGGATCTAACAACACATACACATCAAGATGAAATACTCACAACATACCAGTGACCACATTTGGAGAGACCTCCAACTCCTGATGAGATGAGAGGGCATAAAATCTATTTTGGCGCTACTCACCAATTGCACTAGTGGAAGCACCCTGCTGGAAAGGACGTGCTACTAGAGATGCTGTTGAACTGGTAGTCTGGGCACAACTTCTAATGTCACCCTGCTTAGCCAAAGGACACTACCTACGAATGTGCCCCGGTTTCCCACACCCGAAGAAAATATCTGATCTGACTAGGCACTCTCCTATGTGGTTCTTACCACATTTTCCACAAGTTGGAAAGGGGCGCTCTACCAGCGTGTCCCTCTATCCCCTTGAAACTGATACCCTGCTCCTTCGATTACCTCGAGGTATGGATGGACCACTGGCTGATGAAGACACTGGGGATGATGGTCTCTAGTGGGACTGTTGACGATGCCCTCCATTGTACCTCTACTGGGAAAACCCAAGGCTGCCTGTCCTAGACCTCTTGGCCTCTCTCTCCTTTTCCATCATCTTATCCGCCTCTATCTTCTGGGCGTATATAACCAATCGAGAGAAGTCTAGATCACTGTTCAGCATTGTGGTCCTATACTCCTTTAAGAGAGAATCTAACACTCCATACACAAACCTACTCATACGAGCTCTCTGATCTGCAACCATCTCCAGCACATACTTGGACAGCCGAATGAACTCCAAGGCGTACTCTTGGATAGTCATATGGTTCTACCTCAATTAGATGCACTCCACCACTTTTGAATTACTCACCTCCATAGGAAAGAATTGTTCAAGAAGGTAGTCATAAACTCATCCCAACTAACGGGAATCGCGCCTACTGCTCTACCGTCCTTCAACTGGCAGTACCAAATATAAACAACCCCCTTCCGCTGATAGGAGGCTATATCCGCGCTCTTTTATCCCCTCAACCCCATAATCTAGGTTATCTTATGTATCTCCTTAATGAAATCATACTAGTCCTCATCCACTTTTGACCCCAAAAACTTAGGTCGATTCATACTGAGAAAGTCCTAAACTCTAGCTACCCTTGTGTTCCCATTCTGAAGGACATGGGCCACCATCTTCTGGTTGACCAGAGCGGTCATACCCTACGCGAACATCTGAAAGGCTGCTCTAAACTAGATATGAGACACCTGCTTGAGTGTAACACCCAAAACTTTCCTAGACCAAATTCAGACCCTACATGAAAAATCCAGAAGAAAACTAGAAAAGAAGCCTTAGAACAACTGAGACAATGAGTCTTGGTCAGCGCCAATGACTGATTGTGTCAGTCGTAGTCAGCAATGCTTGGTCTCCCGGGAACCCATGGGACATGGAACGACTCGTTGTGAGAAATAATGAGTCGTCTTGTCTGTCGCTGGTTCCCCAAATCAGAACTCCTTTTCTAGGACCCCACGACTTAACCAATGAGTCGTTATCAGAAACAACGACTTGTGGTGTGAGTCGTTGGTGGAGAGTCCCAGAAACCCTCCTCAATTAGTCCCTAAAATACGTCATTTTAAGCATATTTTCAAGGAATTTATAGGGGTTAAACGACTCTCCTCCCTCATTCCCACTTAGACTTTTAGAAAATGATCATAGAACCCAAGTCATTCCTCTCAAGCAAGAACTAGGGCTCTTTGTCAATTGCAAAGGTTCAAGATTTCTTCTCCAGGGATTTCTTATCCAGGTATGTGGGAATTCAACAAGAGAATAGTTCTTCCTTTGTGTCCTAAAACCTTTTTGTATTTCTTCTATCAGTTACAGCCTTCTAGATTCGAAATGTAGTAAGTTTTCAGACAAAATTATTTAAGATTTCAAGTGGAATATTATTCATGATATTAACTGCTTTATTATTCCCTATTTCTAGAAATTTTTTGAAAATTTATCTAGTGGAATGCTTTAGCCCTAGTTGCTTAGTTTAGAAGAAAAATTAGAATCTTGTGTGTTGGACTAGTTTCCCTGTATCTTGATCCTACTAGGTTTAGGGTTCCCATATTGTTAGTATATGTTTAAATCTCAGTCAAATGTATGTTGGTCCATTCTCAATCAGGTAATTACCATACTTATTATTGTCTAGAAATGTCAGCTGATCAGTTTGACTACAGTCATTTCTTGAGATGTCAGTGGTGCCTCCTAATTATCAGTATTAGACTCAGATATCATATTTTAGTGGTTCTTTAGACAGTTATGAAACTTTTATATACGCAACTCTGATCATTCTTAGAACCCCCAGCTTCAGATTTCAATTTGTTCTTTAGACGGTTACGACGCTTCCAGATAAGTAGCTCTGGCCAGTCTTAGAACACCAGTTAAAATATTTTATTCGATAAGACTCTTAGGGTACTTCTAGATAGGTATTCCTGACTTAGTCTTGGGCCCCAATTTTGGACTATCAGCTTAGTAGTCAGTCTAGGACTATCCAGTGGGAGTAAGACTTAGCACCGAGCAGACCGGAGTTCCAGCTCACCTAGATTCATAGAACTACATCGCCACCATAGGTTATTTTTGTTGGCCTTATGGCCCCAGAATTGTGATCACCCAGTTCTTGCCTTTATACCCTGACAAGGTATATTGGGTCATACCGATGGGGTGTATACACGGACTCCACGTCTAGCTCACGTGGTTATATGTCGGCTATAGACTCTCCCATTAGTAAGTACAGACACTATTTAGCTCAGCTCAGAACAGTTTCAGTTACTCAGTTCAGATCAGTATCTCAAAATTAGGGCATGGCTTTGACCATCTAACAGGTTTTTTTTTAGCATCTCAATTTATTTCAGTTTATTTTGTTTCAGCATTTTAGTTGGTCATTGCATGTCATTACAATATTATTATTTATTCTCTGTGTTATGTTTTATCCTACTTACTCAGTATATTCAAAATACTAATGCATACCTTCTATGTTGTATTGTATTATGATACAGCTGCAGGTTCTTAGTCTCAGCACCGTTAGCAGATTTTCTCTAGGAGTTATCAGCTGCATCAGTGGTGAGTCCTCATCTTTCGAGGACGATGTTATTTTCTTCAGCTATTTTCATTCTGTAGATTTTAGAGTTAGCTGGGGACTTGTCCCAGCAACTCATCAGATATAGATGGCTTTGATGTGTTGTGAGTTTACAGCACTTTCGACGCTCAAAACTAAGAAAATAACATGGAATTAGGTATGTTTATATGGATATAAGGCACTTTTTCTTCGGTTACATGATAAATAGGTGTTGGAGTAAGAATATGCAAAAGATATCCTGAAAGTGCAGAAAATAGGCTTAAGTCACAATTCTTAGTACGAGCCGTAGGATGATGTTACGAGCCGTATTGCAGATTGTGAAAAGTTTCAGAAGACTAAGTTATGAAGAGTGCATAGTACGACTCCAGTACGAGTCGTACAATGCTTGTATGGGCCGTATCATTGAGTTGTGGAAAGATTCATAAGATTTGCACAAGAGGCTGACTCCTGAAATGAATAGAAAGTACGAGTCGTGGCATCAAGGTACGAGTCGTACCATCACACTCGTGAAGAACTTCAGAAAAATTGAGAATTCTCAGATTCAGACCACGAAAGCACAGTACAACTTATAAGAAGCACGCACGAGTCATACAAAGGTCCAACACTTAGCCAAATTTAAGCCAGCCAATGACATACAGGAAGTAGGTACGACCCGTACAAACCTGCTACGAGTCATAGGATTGGTCGTGACACAAGCGACATCAGTTATGGAAATTCACCCTGTTAGTCAAGGAAAAGAATTTTTATGTCTGTATAAATATGTTTTATGTTATTTTTTCATTAGAGAACATCAGAAAAGTAGTTAAAAAACATCGAGACAAGATAGAATTGAGTTGATTGACTTGTGATCAACCTTTTCTTAATTTTCTCTTAATCTTCATACTTTGTTCTTGAGGATTTTTTCTAATTTACTTAAAGAAGTTTTTCTCAAATATACAATTGTAAGTATTGATTTAAGTATTTAATTATGAATGCAAATCACAACCTTGCAACTATGAGATGCTAAAACTTCCATAGTTAGGGTTGTGGGAACCATAGTGGATTAACAAGCTAGGGTAACATAAAAGTGATTCATAACTAATGCAAAACACTTGTTTTGTATTCTCTTCATGCTTAAACGTTTCTTAACAGTGCGCAACGTTAGAACTTTCCTTAATTATTTACTTGCTTTAGCCTAGAGAGGTATAGATTAGGAAAAGAGAATAATACAAACCCTCGATATTGATGATCATTGTATTAACTTGAGTTGTGGTCGCAGGATAGTTAAATTTGGGACATATTGATAACGGTTAGTTTGTAATCGCTCATGAGGCCTGACCCGGTGATTGAGTATAGTCATCCAATAGGGACAAACCAGTCATGTGGATGAACCCTAGTTATCAGTTCCACAAGTAATCATTGGTGATGATCATGTATATACTCCAAGTAGTTATGAACCCATGGGGAACATAAACCCTAGTTATCTTTCATTCTTTATTTCAACCAAAACTTTAACAGTTATTTTAATTATTTTTTTCTTTAGAACCCCCAATTTGGAGAAACTACCCAACAAGTTCACTTACTGGCTTTAGTGTAGCTCTTCCATATTCCTTCTGGGTTCGACCCCAACCTCTAGTTGGGTTCTTTATTAACAACCTCTGCTTCATACTTCGGTAGGAGCTATGGTTTGAGCGTTATTAAAAAGTGGCGTCGTTGCCCGGAAAAATGTCTAAGACTAGATTATTTGCTTGTATTTGACTTCTTGGTAGTTATTTCCTTGGTTACGTTTTCATTTTGTTTTTGATACCCACAGGTTGTTTTTCAGTGAATGCTAAGCACTCAAAATAGTGGAGATCCCTTGATTTCGTTGAACCCCAAAATTGAACGAACACTGCGCAGAATGGAAAAATCAGGAACAGAGAGATGCCCGCATAGATGAATAAGCTAGGCAAGCTGCACTTCAAGATACGGAAGATGCCAAAGATGAGGTTGTTAATGCTAGTCGACATGGGAGGGGAAACATAGGTCACAGACTTTCCCCTCAGTTCTTCGATGATGAGGACCCAAATATTGATGATATTGGGTCAACTGGAGAAATTGTGCCACCACCACTACCCGCCGAGGCCAAATTCAACATCACCAGCACCATGATTCAACTGTTAAACATGAAAGGGGTGTTTAATGGTCATGCAGCGGATGATGCCAACCTACACTTGATGAACTTTGTAGGAATATGCAAGGCGTACAGGTTGCCCGGAGTTAGCCTAGATGCCATTAGGCTCAGACTTTTCCCCTTCTCTCTATCAGGGGAAGCCAATTTATGGTTATCGGAGTTGCCCAACGACTCCATAACCAACTGGAGGGAACTCAAGCAGGCCTTCTTGGAGAGATTCTTTCCCCCTCTAAATTATTGCAGCTAAAAGATGATATCTACAGTTTTCGGCAACTCAAAACCGAGGCACTTAATGAAACCTGATTGAGGTTCAAGAAGAAGTTGACAAAGTGACCGAATCATAAGATCCTAGATGATAATTTGTTGGAAATTTTTTACAGGTCTTTAAGCAATAGCACAAAAGCTATGGCAGACACGGTGGCAGGAGGAGCATTGATGAGTGACACCTAGGAGAAAGCTGCTACTATCCTTGACAAGGTGACCAAGACAAACAAGGCATGGCATACCAGATGCTGCGACCGATACATATGCTGTTGGTTTGACTGCAGACCAACGTAGGAAGGAAGAAGAACATGATTAGGAGTTGGCTCATATACGCACATCATTGGATTTGATTACAAATAAAATTATAGGAGTAGGATCCAAAAAGGTAAATGCAATGGGGACACAAGGACTGGAGCCGGGGGCAGATCACTCTCATTTCGAGGAAGAGGAAAATTTTCTCGACAGCCAGGTGGCAGGTTTCTGATTCAAAGCCCAAGCGTCTGGACAAGACAATTGGTTCCAAGATTCTGGAAACCAAGGTCGGAACTAGTACAGAGACAACTACAATCGAAATGGGTACAGAGACAGGAGCTGCGGTCGTAAGCGCGATGGAGAATGGAGAAGAAACGATGGCTACCATAATGACTGAGCTGGAGTTTATGTGGCTCCCAATGCACGATAGGGGGAGGCTAGGCAGTCAAAGTTAGAGAGCATGATATCCGAAATTCTGAAAAAGGTAAGGTCCACTGATGATCAATTGAAGGAGATCCGTGGTGACATATCAATTATGGGTCAGAGAGTGGAATCTTATGAAACAACCATCAAGCAGATTGAGCAGCAGCTTAGGCAACTGTCAGCATCACTGAATCCTAGAAAAAAGGGTACACTACCTAGAAACACAATCCAAAATCCAAAGAAGGATGGCCAGTGCATGGCGATGATGACTAGGAGTGGTAAGACCACAGTTGACCCCTTTTTTCCGGTTGTAGTTGAGCGGAAGAAAGAGAGCATGATTGAGGAGAATGAAAAGAGTGCTGAGATGGAGAATGCTGAGTTACCAGAGGCTCCGATAGTAAGAAAGAACCTGACATTGATCAAGGAGCAACTCAATTGTATCGAGCTATCCCATGACCACCGCCACCGTTCCCTCAAAAAATGAAGAAAAAGGCGGAAAATGGAAAGTTCCATAAATTCCCATCAATGCTTAAGCAATTATCTCTGAACATACCATTGGTTGAGGCATTGGAACAAATGCCGGAATATGCTAAGTTTATGAAGGACTTGGTGACAAATAAGATGTTCATAAGCTATGAGCTGGTAGACAATGCACATCACTGTAGTGCCATAGCTACACGGGTCCTGGCTCAAAAGAACGAAGACCCAGGTGCTTTTACTATACCTTGCACCATTGGCAATGTCGAGTTTGCAAGAGAATTTTGTGATCTGGGAGCAAGAATCAACCTAATGCCCTTGGCAGTATGCAAGAAATTGGGCTTAGAAGCCCCTACAACAACCACTATGCGACTACTGATGGCTGATAGAACTGTGATGAAGCCAGTGGGGATCCTATTCGATGTGCTTATGAAGGTACAAAAATTCATATTCCCAGTAGACTTCGTGATTTTTGATTGAGAGGTTGATTATGTGGTCCCCATTATTTTGGGGAGACGATTCCATGCTATTGGGAGGGACTTAGTAGATGTGGAGGCTGACCCACTGAAGTTTAGACTAAACAAAGAAGAGGTCACTTTCAACATCTGCCGGACAGTGAAGCAACCTAAGGAATACAATGTAATCCCAACATTAGAGGATGAATCTGAGTCACTTGATGAATTTTGAGTAGTCAAGAGACTTGCATCGTGCCGCAATGTTAAATCAAGCGCTTCTTGGGAGGAAACCCAAGTGATGGAACTAATGTTTGCTTAGTGTGCAGGGAAAACAAAAATCGGAGGCAGAAAAAATGCTGAAAGAGTAGCTGCTACGACTCTCAGTATGACTAGTGAATGCATTATACAAGCCGTAGCAGGAGGCGTGGAGAGGTTAAGAGATGTATTTCAAAGGAAATACCTATGAGTCATCATACGGACCGTACCCATCTTGTATGAGTTGTAGGATGTACTTGTAGGTCCTTAGGTAAGTTTTTCAAAACTCTGACCTACGAGTCCAAGGGACTAGTTATAGGGGCTTCCTACGACTCGTGGTACGAGTGATGACGGGTAAAAACCTTTAAACTTACCTGACTCAACCCAGATTTTTAACATATGCCCCTCACCTATTTTAAATCCCATACCTAAAATGACCTCTTTTCCATGAAAACAAAATAAAAGCACCAGCCAAACCTATGAATCCCTCACCACTATAACTCAACAACAAGAACAATCGAGCAATTCTTTTTTCTCAAACAAGTCATCTCAATCCTAATTTCGTATTACCAGTCGAAGAAAGAAGCAACAAGTAAGTGTATTATATTGAATATTGAGAAACTCATGGGCTTGATGTCATAACTATCAAAACCCCCGCGAGTCATTTTTTTTACTCGAAAAATCTAAAAAAGACAATGATCAGGGGTGTTATTGGACTATGTGTGACTGGGAAAATATTTTTTTAATGGATGAAATTGTGCATTGAAATATTTAAAATTAAGTTACGGGTAGTGACTAAAAAGGGGAGGGATGAGTATTATTAAATTGGTTTAATGACATGCTTAGACCTGGGGAATTTTGAGCACCCAAATCATGAAAAAGAATCTCTAAAACAAAATCAGTCAAGAAAAGAGGTACGAAACACAGTACGGTCCATGGTTTGTCACTACGAGTCATGCTGTGCATCGTATCAAAGGCTTGAACAGGGCCAAGTTGAGAAGAGGCAAAAAGGTCCTTCCTACAACCCGTGGAATTGTACTACGAGTCGTACCATGAGTCGTGGAAAAATACAGCATAAATTACAGTGTAGGGGCACTCTCAGATGACTGAAGGTACGGGTCATACCTTCGTGGTACGAGTCGTACCTGTGAGTGGTAATGTGCATATAGAGTTTTTGGGACTTCATACGAGTCGTACCTCCATGGTAGGACCCGTACTGTTGACTCGTGGTTAGATACTGGAAATTTCTTTTCTAGTTTTTCTTTCTCAGATTTGGAATTCTAACCCTCTTCTCTATAGGTACAATGATGATGAAGAGCAAAGCATCAAAAGTAGCTTCTCAAAGGATATTACATGATGAAACATCTGAGTCTGAGCTTGAGAAAGAAGGCCACTCCCCTAGTGGTTTAGTTGAGGAGTACAAAGTTGATACATCAGACACTGACAAAACCAAAACCACTATGGAAAAGGAAAAAGCACAAGACGTAGCAGCTACTGCCACTTCTACACAAGCTCCCCAGTCTAAGGAAGGAGCTAGAGAAGGTAATCAGGAGTTGGGAAATGGTTCAAATGCAGAGGAAGTGTCTGAGGAGACCCAATCTGGAGAGGCAAGTGGCAGCCATGACCCAGAGGAGGAAGTTCCTAATGTAGCGCAAGAACAGACTCTATCTAAAGAGAACCACACAGTCCAGTGGAGAGTTCTGGGAGCTAGAGAAATTTATGAGCAAGGCACTTCTCTCACCACAAAAACAAGCCGAGCCGGAGCATCCAGGAAGAACCGCGGATCCTCACAAACTCACTGAATGATGTTGAGGGGATGAAGTGGATATTTAGCTTCTATGGCTTTGAGTGGATGGCCAAGACTCCAGCTCAGTACACCGCAAAATTGGTCCAAGAGTTCTATGCTAACTATTTGGCCACCATGGACAAAAGGCTAAAGAGGGGTAGAAAATAAAAGACCAGCCCCTGCTGGAGAGTGTTTTGGTTCGAGGACGAAATGTAGACATATCAGAGCAGACCATCTCTCAGGTTTTGAATGGACCACAGTTCGTGCCTACACGAATGATGCCGGAGTACGAGTACAAGGTGGAGGCAATGAAGAAAATCAGGTAGTTGGGTTTGGAGGAACGACAGAGGCAGCTGCAATGGTTGGCGAGCGTGATTGCTGAGTATGAGGAAGCTGAGTAGGTTACTGGTGGAAAGCAGGTTACAAAGAACTCACTGAACTTCATAGCAAAAGAATGCTAGACACTAGTACGCCACCAGTTAGCACCTACAGTCAACGACAACACATTGAGTGCTAACAGAACAGCTTTGGTGGCACGCCTCATGTCCCAATATCCTATCAACATCCCGAGGATCGTCGCAGAGGAGTTATGAGACCGGCGGTGCGATTGAGCACTACCATCCCATTCCCGAGTCTTGTATTCAGACTATGCACAGAGGCAGGGGTGCCAATATGACAGGGTGAGGAGCGCTTGATCGGAGGGTAGAGGATTGCAGACATTGGCTTATCCGGGATAAAATGAACCCAGTAAGCCGAGCTTGGCTTCCCACAGTAGTTCCATTGGCCCAGCCAGTAGAGGGCACATAGGTGAATGCCCTCACCTTACAGGAGCATAGCGAGACACTGGCTACAGATGTCAGTCATTTAGAGTCAACTCCTAGCACTTCAGCTAAGCTATAGCCTAGCCTGCAGACTCAGATTCCAACAGGGCATGTCTTATTGCCCCAAGACTTCCTCCAGAAATTGGAAAAAAGGTTGACCACGACTGAGAGAAAAATTCAAGCTATGATGGAAAACGTGAAGCCATGGGTCAAAGTAGATATAGAAGCAGCAACTTAGGCCTTACATGCTCACTTGGATGGATTTGAGAGCCAGTTCAACATGCATATAGTAGAGTAGACGGATACAAGAAGTCTCCGAGAGGAGTTGGGGGCTCTTCGGAGCTAAGTAGCCGAGTTTTCATCACAACAACCAGCAGTAATAGCAACCCCACTCTTCCAAACTTTGGTGAAGGACCAGATGAGGAGATTGATTTGGAGGCTTATTGGGAGCCAACGATAGCTATTGGAGAAAGAGGAAAGAAAAGAGTTTCAAATTATGTTGGAGAGGAGAGCTTGAGGAAGAGAAGAAAGAAAGAAATAAGAGAGCGCAAGCGGGCATGAGCAGAGAGCCTGTAGACTCATAACTCACATTTGTCAGAGCTGCAAGAGCGAGCTAGAGGAGCAGGAAGCTCTACCATGGCTCAGCCCGATCTTGGTAGTGGTCGGGACCCTTCAGATGAGCCACCTTCAGCCTCGATTGAGACAGAGACCATAGAAGCGGCCAATATTACTGAGGGGGTAACCACTCCCCTTGTGGATACTTCAGTGAGTACGTCGGCCACCGCTAGCACCACGATTGCAGTAGAGGTACCTCTTCCGCAGGATGACATGAGTGCCTAGAGCGCCACAGGTATGTTCCCTTCCCTATGTTCTTGTATTATTTTCCCTTCCCTATGTTCTTGTAGTTCATGCTTCAGGGACGAAGCTCAATTTTCAAAAAAGGGAGGGGGTGTACTTGTGATTTTGGGGATTTTTGGATCTGCCCGAGAATTTTTCTTGTCGTGTTTCTTTTCCCTCGGGCATGCTATCTAATAGAACCGGCATGTTTATGATTTTATTTTCTTATTTTGTGATTTTTGTTTAATTATAAAATAACTTAGGAGTACTCAACCAATAAAAATGCACTAGTTTTGATTTTTGAAAAAAATTGACCCTGTTTAAAGTTTTTGATGCATTAGTTATGTATTTATGACTGCATGTATGATTTTTGTGGATCTTTTGATGTCATTTAGTTTATTAGCATGAGGAGTCTTGTTAAGCCATGTGTAAACAAGACAAGTAAGGTGAATATAAGTCATGTTCCATGAGTGAATGAGGTGTAATACTTAGTTCAGTACTGTGTTGAAGATCTATAACTTGCCTAGTTGGTCTTTGCATAGGCTAAGGATGGTTGGTTAGGACATAATCATAGACCATTCTTTTTTAAGCTCACTTTTAGCCTAAATATCCCTACCAAAATCAGATGATTCCCTTGATCCCAATTTTGAGCCTTCAATAGACCATTTTTCTTTGATTAACCGATGAACTGTTCCTATTTTTTCCCTGGTCCTTCCTTGGACATTGTGAACCTCAACATAGGAAAATGCATATGTTGAGGGTGGCTAGAGTAGGGGTGTATGAACGGTGGGAACGAGAAAAAGGGAGAGAAAAGAGAAAAGGTTAAAAATGAGGTGTGGTGTGAAAAAAAAAGAGATTAAAAAATTTGAAAATCTTGAAAAAGAAAATTCAAAAGAAAAAACATAAAATGCTTGAAAAAGTTGAGAGTACACAACACCCATACAAATGAACATTAAAGAGGTGAAAAGGGAAGAAAAGGAATGAAAATCATAGAGGGTGAAATGGGTGAATGGTGAAGCCAATGTATGTAGTGCCAAGGAAGGGATAGTAAAAAAAACAATCTCTCATATTTATCATTTCCATCCCTAAAGCCTACATTACAAGCCACAACAAGTCCTATAGTGATCCTAATCCGACCATCGGACATATTGAAGCAGAGAAAATAAGGGCAAGCCTATGGCATCTGATACATAGTACTTGAAACTTCTTTGTGAGAGTGAGCGTCTCACTTATTTATTTCCCATGAAATATCTGACAAATATCTGTGAGTGGGGACTTTATTTATTGTGAGGGTACACGGATAATGTGTACTTTTACCATTGGTCTCTATGAAAAGCATCGGTGATGACTTGATTGCCTGTTGATAGCTAGATGACATGTCTTGGTCCCTATTTATCATGTTTTGTGGTTGCTTGTAGTACATTGGCAGATGCTAGTTCATGGAAAAAAGGTCAGAAGTTGTTGAATGTATAGTGCAAGTTTTGTTTGGTATTGGTTGTAGTATCCTAGGTTTATTTTCTAGTTGAGCATCGTACTTAGCTTTTCTTTTCTTTGCTTGAGGACATGCAATAGTCTTAAGTTGAGGGTGTTGATGTGTTGTGAGTTTACAACACTTTCAATGCTCAAAACTAAGAAAATAACATGGAATTAGGTATATTTATATGGATATAAGGCACTTTTTCTTTGGTTACAGGATAAATAGGTGTTGGAGTAAGAATATGCAAAAGATAGCCTGAAAGTTTAGAAAATAGGCTTAAGTCACAATTCTCAGTACGAGCCGTAGGATGATGCTACAAGTCGTACTGCAGATCGTGAAAAGTTTCAGAAGGCTAAGTTATGAAGAGTGAATCCTATGACTCCCAGTACGAGTCGTATAATGCTTGTATAGGCTGTATCATTGAGTCGTGGAAAGATTCAGAAGATTTGCCCAAGAGGCTGACTCCTGACATGAATAGATAGTATGAGTTGTGGCATCAAGGTACGAGTCGTACCATCACATTCGTGAAGAAATTAAGAAAAATTGAGAATTTTCAAAGTCAGACCACGGAAGCACAATATGACTCATAGGAAGCATGTACGAGTCATACAAAAGTCCAGAACAACCAATGACATACGAGAAGCAGTACGACCTGTACAAACCTTCTACGGGTCGTAGGATTGGTCGTGACATAGGCGACATAAGTTATGGAAATTCACCCTGTTAGCTTAGGAAAAGGATTTTTATGTATGTATAAATATGTTTTATGTTTTATTTTCATTATAGAACGTCAGATAAGTAGTTAAACAACATTGAGACAAGATAGAATTGAGTTGATTGACTTGTGATGAAACTTTTCTTGATTTTCTCTTCATCTTCATACTTTATTCTTGAGGATTTTTTCTGATTTATTTAAAGAAGTTTTTCTCTCATCTACGATTGTAAGTATTGATTTATGTCTTTAATTATGAATGAAAATCACAACCTCGCACTATGAGAGGATAAAACCTCCATAGCTAGGGTTGTGGGAATCATGGTGGATTAACAAGCTAGAGTTACATAAAAGTGATTCAAAACCAATAAAAAATACTTGTATTGTATTCTCTTCATGCTTAAACGTTTCTTAATGGTGCGCAACATTAGGACTTGCATGAATTCTTTAGTTTCTTTAGCCTAGAGTGGTAGAGATTAGGAAAAGAGAATTACTACAAAGACTTGATCTTGATGATCATTGTATTAACTTGAGATGTGGTCGCAGGATAGTTAAACTTGGGACATATTGATAACAATTAGTTTACAATCGCTTATGAGACCTAACCCGGTGATTGAGTATAGTTATCTAATAGGGACGAACCAGTCGTTTGGATGAACCCTAGTTATTAGTTCTACAACTAAGCATTGGTGATAATCACATATGTATACTCCAAGGTGATAATCACATATGTATACTCCAAGAAGTTATGATCCCATGGGGAACACCAACCATAGTTATCTTTCATTCTGACAACCAAAATTTTAACAGCTTGTTTTAATTATTGTTTTCTTTAGAACCTCAATTTGAGTAACTACCAAATGTCTACTTCACTGTTTTGAAAAAGTATAGCCTTCCATATTCCTCAGGTTCAACCCCAACCTCTAGTTGGGTTCTTTATTGACAATGTCCACTTGTTACCTTCCTGGGTAGGAGGTTTCGCTTCGAGTAAGTTAGCTTTCAGACACAAATTTAGACTTTTAATTTTTCTTTCATGTATAAACTTGTATTATTCAATTTTTCAAATATTTATTTATTAAGCCTCCAAGATTACTCAAATTACCGTGTTATGATAAATCATGGGTTGGCTTGGGGTTGCTTGTGGCCTCAAGTATCGTGGTCTCATCCAAGGTATGGACTCGGGTCATGATACACTTGGTATCAGAGGCCAATGTTTAGAATATCCTAGGATGTCTAAAAGCCGTGTCGAGTAGAGTCCTTTTCATGGGTGTGAAGCACACCACACTTATGACGAGGAGGCTACAAGACATTATTAGGAAAAATCCCTTTTGTTCATACTCTTTATCGTGCGTTGAAGTTCAATTCCAAAAATGTCTCCTAACTCATGCTTTGTTTTGTTTTAGTGAAATCATGCCTCCAAGACGTGGTAACAGAAAAAGAGCTAGCAACACTCACTGACCTGCCCCGCCAGCTCTAATAGCCCCTCAGGATGACCCAGTGTCCTCCGCAGAGTTCGGAGCGGCAATCCATGTCACGCCCCACCTTGGAAGGCATGACTGACACCTAGTGCCAAACTGGGTCTGGACTAACTTAGCTGGCCTGGTGCACTACTGGTGCATGCCAGTAACATAGTTCAAGAATACAACAAGCTATATATCGACTGTAAATACAGTCTCTGGCCGACAAGGTCACCTGTAAAAGAAGATAGCTAACCACCAACAACACAATAACTGTGATCCTATGCGGGACGACAAGACCACCATGCTGTCTAATTATAACTGAAATGAAATCAATTAGCTAAACTATGCTATAGCCGACAAGGCTGCTAACATCCACCTAAATAAGGCCCATGCGGACATCACATAAAATAAACATACATAGGCCCCACACGGCTAATAACAAAAGCTAACTACTGGAAATCTGCAGCCTGCAAGTCTCTAAAAGTGAAATAATGGTTGAGACAGGGCCCCGACCAACACATAAGTTGTACAACAAAAAACACAAACCTCTACTAACTTTAAACTCCGGAGGGAAGGAGCTGAATGAATTGCTGACTTTAGCTGAAGGCTAAGAATGTCTCGAACAGCATCTATCCACACCTGCAGGAAAGTAATGCAGCACCCCAAGGATGGATATCAGTACAATTTGTACCAAATATGTAAGGTAGTAAGATAATAACTGACTGAAAGCTGGTAAAACTGAAGTAATCAAGAAAAAGAGTAAAAATTTAACCTGAGTAATCTTACCGTCTGAACTATCTAACTAACAGGTATATATATATACAAACAAGAACCTAACTGGGCCCCAATTATCCTAGAAGGTACAAACAACACAAAATAACCTACTTGGGGCCCCATAAGCCCCATCAAATACAAACAATATCTACTTCTGCTATCTGACTACTAATGGCTGTAAGCATACTGTAACTCTGAAATACTTGTTCTTTGAAACTGAACCTGAGCCTG
>JACEIK010009940.1:35576-46777 GCA_018107945.1 Datura stramonium | reverse complement strand
CTCATAGAATTAACATAGGAAATTTCATGATTTTGAGAGGAATTGGGCATGGATGTGAACGGATTCACCCATTCATAACCCTACATATCTGATTAAAGCTGATTTTTACACTTCTTTGATTGCTCAAGAGGAATTTGGGAATAATTGGAAGGGCTTATGATTGATCTCCTCTCTAACTCCCTAACTTGCATGCATGAATTTTAAATAGGCTAGAATGACATAACCTATCTTAATACACCCTGAAAATAGCTTAATACAACGTAGTATAGGACCTTAGAGCATAGGAATGACGAGAATACCCTTAATAACTTAGTAGAAAATAATTACTCGTCAATCCCCAAGAGGGACCTAACGAGTCGTTGCCACAAACCACAGGTCGTTACATCGATCGTTGGGTACATTGTCGAGGTTTCACCTGAAACTCCTAACGGGCCACCATACGAATCATTACCGGTGACCACGACTCGTGGTCACCACTCGTTATCTCCACTACCACAAACCTTAGATCATTAGNCACCTTGAAATTTCTTTTTGTGATTATTTGATATTTGTATGTTGTGTTAAGGGAAGTACGGGCTGTATATTGATTGTAGGTAACGAGGTAAACATGTATGAAAAAAAGAGCGAAGAGTATGTGAAGTTCATAAGTAAGGGTTAATTTTAAATGACTATATCTCCCGATCTACAATAGTATTGAAGTCCTACAACCAATCAAAATAAAGGTATTTGAGTCTAGTCTTCAGATCATCAAACCTCTCATCAATCGGAGTTCAGAGTAAAACGTTATGGGCATTTTACTAAAGCCCTGTTAAGCAGTGACATAAGCACCGCCTCCACCGCCCTACCCCTATTTATTTAAGTTGTTTGCTGCCCAAATCTTATCATTCCTATCCAAACTCGAGATGCCTTCTTAGGGTAAACTAATATGTATTCTACATCCAAGAACCAAGATAAATCATGGCAAATCATCAATCAAAAATTTAAGCCAAGTGAAGAAGAGCATTGCAGAGTTGAAGAGAGGCATCGATGAGTCTTGTTGCTGCGTTTTGGCAGCATGTTTTTGATGTTTTTTCTTTGTTTTTTGAGAATTAATAAGCTGCATATATACTCCCTTTTGTTAATGGTTGTATTAAAGGGAGGAGGTAAGGATTCTATTCCTTAAACTTACCAAAAATCTTAGCTAAAAGCTGGAAAATTGGAAGCAAGACAAGGTTGATTTCTTTATGTGTGCTTAGCTGAAGTTTCTCCCATGCTTTGGGCAGTGAAGCTGCTGTATTTGCAACCATGAGCTTCCTTGACACTCCAGATTAGTAGGAGTGGAAGACAAGAAAAGGGTAACCATTTCCAGCTGTTAAACTTGCAATAATTTCCTTAGCTAAAGCTAGACGTTGAAGTTGGTTTTGTGGCTCATTTTTGGTGTGTTTCTGGGTGAAGTTTCTGCCCCTTTTTGGAGGTTGATACAGCTGTGTTTTTATGTTAATATACTCCTTTTATTCTAGGGAGTGATCACAAGAAGATCTAGGTAAGTTCACCCTTTCATTTTTCCCCTTAAAGGTTGTGGAAACAAGTTAAAACAAAGTAATGAAATGTCGTTTCATATTGTTGTTATGGCTGCTGTTGGGATGACGTTTTGCCTAGGAAATTTTCTCAAACCAGACTTGTTTCATGAGTATAACTTCAAGGAATTGAATAAGACTAAACATGGTTGTTGAAGGAAAGAAGCGATTGAGGAAAACTCGTCGCAACAAGGTATGTAAGGCACTCTTTGTCTTTTGATTTTCAAGCACGAATTTGTGCCGAGGATGAATCTGGCATTCCCCAGTACTTAAGTTTATGTAGTAGCATATATGGTTCTTCCCAGTTGTTAGAATTACTTGGTATTACGTTATGTATTTGCTAAAGAATTGGAACACATGAGTGTGAAGTGAAGAGGGCAATTGTCCTCGATTATGGTCATAGTTGTAAATTGATTCTGAAGTCCCCTCAGCGTGGGCACTGTGAGCTGGTCCTTTACATTATTTTATGTATTTTTGGTGTAAAAGGTGTTTCACATCATGGTTTCTAAGGAGATTGGTAAACATTGCAAGACGGCAACGCGCGGACGAACCTAATATTTGAAATTGGTTTTAACTCAATAAGGGCTAACGAGGGTGACGAAATGGAATTTCCTTACAAAAGTTACCTATCCTCTTATATTTATGTTTTGAGGTACCTAGGTCCGCGAGAAGGTCCCCCGATCCCTCTCCCTTAAGCTAAATGACTAATTAATGCGTTTCTTAATTAATTGATACGTTAAACTTGGAAAGTAGAACTCGAACGTGTAAACTATTGATATTTCTATAGAACCATATTTATGGGAAGGTTATACACAGTATCTTGATGTTATCAGGTTATACGAAAACCATAATATTTGTATACGCGTATGCTTACGTTTAAGTTACACGCTAAGGCGGCTAGGATTGCACTTAGAAAGTTGTATATCTGTAATGAAGTTCACCCAAGTGTAAAAGTTGAGGCGCTAGTAACAAAAGAAAGATAAGAGTAAATGTTAGACCTTTTAAGGTAATATGTGAGTTATATGCTCTCTATCTGTAGTTGATTTCAAAAAACTTTGATCAACATTAAAATATGAGCAAGACGAAGTTTAATAGATAAGGTTGGAATTAAGGTAAAAAGGTAAGTGCGTATAAGAATTGCTTGAATAGTGAACACGAGAGTAAATAATTAAGTAGAGAATGATGAATCCTGTTTGGAAAAGAAGTTAAGAAGAATATGGAAAGTAGAGCTAAAGGTTGTTAATGACAAGGGTTACATTGTTAATGATTTACGCAAATGGCTAGCAAGATTTACCCTGTTCTAAAGTCGTTTAGCAAAAGAATTATAAATAAAGTTGTTTATGTTCAATTTGTGTTATGTTGATGAAAGGCCAGTAAAGTGTTACTTCTTATGAAATGATTAGAATCGAATATTTTTGAGATAGCAACTCAAGTTAAAGAGAAGTTCTTCATCGTACTTTTTAAACAATTATCCTTGATTATTTGTCCTAAGCATTGGATTATTTAAAGGACTTTTCCTGGAAGTTGCTAAACTGTTTATAATGCTGCTAAGCTTTCCTAAGATCCTCATATATTGTAAAGATTCACACGAGACATTCCTATTTTTTCTAAAGTACGACTATAAGTCTTTATTTATCTTAAGGCAGCCCTAGACAGTTGCTTAGCATTTTTATGTTAAAGAGCTCCAAGTTTGAGATACGCGAGCTATGTCGTCTTGTTTATAAGTTACATTGAGATGTGATATGATATGCAATGAATGAGGGTCGTGGGTTGACCCGTGATGAACTGTAAGGAGGGGATGGCAAGCCTAGTGGCCACGGATGACCTGAAGAGTCGTCTTGCCTAGTAACGATTCGTTAGGATGGTTGTTGGGTAATGGATCAAGTGGGAAGTCAATGTAGTTGACGGAAGCATGTGACAGTCATTAAATGTGGGAACGACTCGTCATGTCCGCTGTTAGATGGGAAGAGTTGAAGTCGTGAAGTAGTCTTCCAATGCACTTGACAAATGGGTCTAACGAGTTGTTGGGTGGAGTAACGACTCGTTACATCGGTCGTGGTTTGAGAAATGATAAAACAGTGTTAATTTTCCAGTGTACTTAATGGGCAAGATGACAAGTCGTTGGATGGGTCGACGGCTCGTTACGTGAGTCGTGACTCCAGAATCGGGGAAATTTCCAATTTTCTTCAGGGACATTTTTGTAAACTCCTATGCTTTTAACTTTTAAACTGCGTCATTTTTTGTGTTGTTTGGGCCATTTTTAAGGGTTTGTACAAGCCTAAACCCTCATTCTCTCAAGGTATCTCTCAAGCTCTTCTTCTTCCTCTTCTCTCGAGAATCAAGAACTTCACCAAGGTGTTCATCAAGCTTCAAGGTAGATTTCGAGCAGGGTTCTTCTACTAGGTATGAGGGTTTTTAAACAAAGACACTCTTCCATCCTTGTGCCTCAAAATGTTTTCATTTAAAATGCCCAATTTCTACTATTCTAGAAGATGCATGACCTAGGGTTTTAAATTGATGGCTAATCCTCCTACAACTCTTTAAATTTCAAGAACCATTGTGACGATGAGATAATATGACGTAAAATAATTGGGTTATCTTGAGTTATGTGTTGGGTGATGAAAAGTATGGAGTTGTGAAATATTCTTCTTGAATGATTAGAGTATTAAATAAGGTTTTTTGTCATTTTCATTCAATTGTCACAAATCCATTGCATCCATGTTTAATATGTGACAATTATATGATTACCCATGAGAATTTCTCAAGCATGATATAAACTCTTGAATTTAAGCATGTTTTCAACTACACATGTTATTATGATCATGTTTCCTATAAATTTAAGAATTTCAAGTATGATTAAAATTATGGGCAATGCCCACATCTCGCTTGTGATTTATGAACTATGGTTTTTGGCCGATTCACGGGCCCAATTCCATGGCTAGTATTACAAATTCTCAAGCATGATATGATTCTCACGATTTAACTAGCCATACATGTCATGTATGAATTTCTATGAGCACGTTGCATGTTTGGGAGTAATACTCATCACCGAGTAGGTTCGGGGCCTAGGTTACGCCCCAAATCTCAAAATTACGTGCCACCGTAGGTTATGCTGGGACCTCCTCAGTGACTGTCCCCTATGCCCTACGGGGTCTTCACGAGTGATATCATTCCTTTCATAGTTTGTACCCTTGGCAAGGTATGGACGACCTCCCAACTAGGTTTACAGGTCGGACTCCATGTGTGCTCATATGGGGTATGTCGGTAATAGAAATCTCCCATTGTTCCTCATGGTTTTAATGTATGCATTGTTATGTTTTTTGGCTCAAGTTATGTTTTATGAAATGTTTTCCTCACATGTTATGACTATGACAGGTTTATGAATATTTTGGAAGCCTTGAGCCTTACGATATACTTATGATTTCAGTCTTATGATTTTTTACCATTTACCCTTTTATGTTTTTTTTTGCGTTTTTTTGCATACCTTACATACTCAGTACCTTCCAAGTACTGACCCACATATATTTAGGATCCGGTCGTCCCTATCTTGCTCTCAATTCTTCTCTCAGTTTCAGTGGTGAGTCCTCATGATTCGATGGCTTCATGTTCGGACCATGTTTGTATTTTGTTTTCAGAATGTTGGGGATTAGTTGGGGTCTTGTCCCTCCAACCCGTCTATAATGATTAGAGGCTTTCAGACTTATGTATAGTATTTAGCCGTTTATGTTGGATCTTGTATTATTGTTTCTTATATCTTATGATACAATTTTCAGTTAGTTCATGACTATTCAGCTTTCCGCCCTATGTGAATGAATTAGATATATGCTTATGCCATGGGTCGACTTGGAGCCTCTCGGGGTTCCTTGTCCCATGTCTACGATTCGGGTGTACTCTCGGGTCGTGACAAGTTCTCCCCGAATTCTATGCTTATGAAGTTATTTACACCTTCTCAAATTATGTACATGATATGTGAAAAGCATGGTTATAGAATTTTCACTATGTTTTAGCATAAATTTTGAAATGGGGTTCATTAAATATTCACATGCTCTTACCATGAACTCATTATATATGTTTAAAGCATGAGTCGATCATATAGGTTCCATAAATCTAGAATATATGATATAATATATATGTAGAGATACGATTAGAACTTATGGGCTTGGGTGAATATGAAACATGTATAAGCCTTCACTATGATTTTGGGTATGTGTTAAAGTATGATTTGGACCTATGGATCTTACATGAATCTAGGGTATATGCCATATGTTATGAACATGGGATTTAATTGTTGTGGATATGTTTAAGTATGATCTGATCCTATAGATGTCTCATGAATGTGGATGTATGATTTAAACGATGATTCGGGACTATGATGATATGAATTATGATGATAAAGCATGAGAATGATCTTTCAGACTTTTGGGCTTGTTGTTAGTAGAAAGTAGCCTTAATCAACCCTAAATGAATTCAGTATGATGTAATTAGTTGAATTCTCATGTCTCTGATTAGCTGAAGTAACTTAGACTAGATGAATAACGTCAGACTCGTGACCTCCATTTTCTAGTATAACCGGGACTCTCCATAGCGGAGAATATTTCCCTTAGTCAGTCAGGGACTCTCATTAGCCGAGAATGTTTCCCTTAGTCAATCAGGGACTCCATAGTAGAGAATGTTTCTCTTAGTTAGCCAAGGACTCTCCATAGCAGAGAATGTTTCCCTTAGTCAATCAGGGACTCTCATTAGCCGAGAATGTTTCCCTTTGTCAGTCAGGGACTCTCCATAACAGAGAATGTTTCCCTTAATCAGTCATGGACTATGCATAGCAGTGAATGTTTCCCTTAGTCAGTCAGGGAGTCTCCATAGCCTAGAATGTTTTTCTTAGTCAGTCAGGGACTTTTCATAGCAGAGAATGTCTCCCTTAGTCTATGATATCAATTCCGCTCAGCTTCGTATAATTTCAAATTTTAGTTAAAATTAATTTAGCAGGATTCAGACTTAATTATTACCAAATAGTCAGTATAGTGTGTGATATTAGTTACAACTTCAGTTCTTAGTATATGTACAACACATGACCCTTATGCATTAGTTTGATTATACTTCAATAAATGTTTTCAAATAAAAGCTTAATGTCAATATATATGTATCTCAGACAGGGTTGTTGTATTTCAGCTCAGTTATATGTCGATGTGTTCAGTTTACTTCCTTCTTGTATACTTGCATTTACTTATGCTTCCTGCATAGTCAGTACATTCTAAGTACTGACCTCATATTTCATGTGCTATATCATTTCATGATATCGTTTCCAGACTCAGCCACATGGTTAGATGCGCTCCATTCCCACCTCAGCTACTTATGGTGAGTCCTCATCTCTCGAGGACGCGATCTATGATTTTTATTTCATTATGTTTCAGTTTTCAAAGTTTAGAAATTAGCTGGGGTCTTGTCCCAACAACTCATCAGTGTAGTAGAGGCGTTCAGACTTGTATAGACAAATTCATCTTTGTATTAGAGTTTTGTTACATTTGTTCTTATGGATTTTAATTAGACTCTTTCAATTAGCTTCCGCTCAGTTATGATTCTGTTAGTTATTGTATTGCCAATGTTATGCTATGATCATGCCATGGGTCAACTTAGAGCCTCTCGGAGTTTCTTGTCCCGTGTCTCGATCCGGGCCTATGTTTGTGTCATGACATACACTGACTGGAGATATTTTTATTTTACCATGGTGTGGTACACCTGTTGGAGATATTTTATGGGTCCAGATGTTTACTCTAGTTGATTGTGATAGGTGGTCTAGAAGGCCTAAGTGTTACGGTTACAGATGTTACATAGTTGGCTTCCCGGTCAGTCAGGTATCGGGAGCCAGTCGTGCCCTCCCCTAGTTTTGGGGCGTGACACTCAGCACCAATGTTGATCCTACCTGAGGGTACCAATTGGTTAGTGGTATATTGTGACACCTCAAGGATTGTCCTTGGTTGTGTATTAATGCAACACGGTAAAGTTATAGCCTATGCCTTCAGGCAGTTGAAAGTCCATGATAAGAACTATCCAACTCACGACCTCGAGTTGGCAGCAGTAGTATTTTCCTTGAAGATTTGGAGACACTATCTGTATGGGGTCCATGTAGATGTGTTTGCGGACCACAGAAGCCTAAAGTATGCGTTACCCAAAAGGATCTGAATCTATGTTAGAGGAGGTGGTTGGAGCTTTAAAAAGATTATGATATGAGTGTGCATTATCATCCAGGTAAGGACAATGTGGTAGAAAATGCTCGTAGCAGGATTTCTATGAAGAGTGTGACCCATGTAGATGAGGAGAGGAAGGAGTTAGTGAAGGATGTGCATCGGCTTGCACAGCTCTGAGTCCGTCTTGTTAACTTGATGGATGGTGGTGTCATTGTTCAGAATGGATCAAATTCCTTGGTGACCGAGGTCAAAGCTAGACAAGACGAGGATCCTACTTTGGTAAAGTGGAAGGAAGTCGTTCGAAATTATAAGGTGGAGGTTTTCTCCCAAGGGGGAGATGGTGTACTACGATATCAGGATCGTTTGTGTGTACCGAGTGTTGATGACTTAAGGGAGTGGATGTTGCATGAGGCTCACGGTTCCAGGTATTCTATACATCCAGATGCCACCAAGATGCATCGTGACCTATGGGAAGTCTATTGGTTGAATGGCATTAAGAAGGACATAGCAGAGTTTGTGGCTAAGTGTCCAAATTGTCAACAGGTGAAGGTTGAGCATCAAAGACCTGGAGATGTGCTTCAAGACATTAGCATTCCTAATTGGAAGTGGGAGGAAATAAATATGGACTTTATTACGGGGTTTCCATGTACTCACCGACAATATGACTCTATTTGGGTTGTTGTAAATAGGTTGACTAGAGCAGCTCATTTTCTATCGGTCAAAACTACTGATTCAGCGAAGGATTATTCTAATTTGTACATTTTTTAATTAGTTAGGTTGCATGGAGTGCCCTTGTCCATCATATCAAATATAGGTACTCAATTTACCTCCAGTTTTGGAGATGGATTCATAAGGGACTTGGTACTCAGGTCAAGCTTAACAAGACATTTCACCCGCAAATAGATGAGCAGGCCGAACGGACCATTCAGAATCTTGAGGATATGTTGATTGCATGTGTGATTGATTTCAAGGGTATTTGGGATGATCATTTTCCTCTCATTGAGTTTTCATATAACAACAACTACCATTTCAACATTCAGATGGCTTCGTTTGAGGCTCTTTATTGGCAGAGATATAGATCACCTATTGGTTGATTCGAAGTCGGTGAAGCTGCGTTGATAGGACCAGATTCCATACATGAGGCTTTGGAGAATGTTCAGCTTATAAGGGAAAGGTTGAAAACAACTCAGAGTCGTCAAAGTATTATGCGGATGTGAGGAGAAGAGAACTTGAGTTTGAAGTTGATGATTGGGTGTTTCTGAAGGTATCTCCCATGAAGGGAGTGATGAGGTTCGGGAAGAAAGGAAACTCAGTCCCCGTTATGTTGCCCTGTACCGGATTGTGAGACGGGTTGGCAAGGTAGCCTACGAGTTGGAGTTTCCCTTAGATTTGGCGTCAATGCATTTAGTGTTTCATGTTTCGCTCTTAAAGAAATGCATGGGTGATCCAGCTTTGGTTATCCCAGTGGAGACCGTGGATGTGAAGAATAGTCTTATTATCTACTAGGAGGTTCCAGTGGAAATACTTGATCGTTAGGTTCGGAAGTTAAGGAACAAGGAAGTAGCTTCAGTCAAGGTTTTGTGGAGGAACCAGCATGACGAGGGAGCTACGTGCAAAGCCGAAGCAGATATTGTAATTTCCCAAAAACCCTAAGACCAGACCCGAGAGTTGAAATGGAGAAAATAGGATTTTATGCACCAGGTCACAGAACGAGTAGTTTTGTGACCCGTGAGGTAGGCCACGAGTCGTGGAGTGACTCGTGGGGATGGGTTCAGAATTGGTTGAATATATGGGGATTTGAGTGACCACAGGTGTGACCACGAGTCATGGTCAGCCACATGACTCGTTAGGTCACCCATGGTCAAGGATGGGGAAAGAAGAAGAAAAGTGGGACATTGTACTTAATGGGTCCTCACCATGACTCGTTAGGAACACCATGAGTTGTGGTGTCGCCCGTGGTGAACCCCTGGTGATTTCAAGAAGTGTTGAGGATGAGATTCAATGTGTAGATGGTGGAGCAGACAAACACTAGCGGTCTCCGTGCGGAGTTGGGGGCTCTTCGGAGCCAAGTAGTTGAGTTGTCATCACGACAACTGACAGTTATAGAAGCCCCCACTATTCCGGACCTAGATGCCGAGCCTGATGAGGAGATTAGTTTGGCAGCATATTGGGATTCAACGGCAGCGGCTGGTGATAAGGGGAAGAAAAGAGCTGCTGAAGATGCTGGAGAGGAGAGCCTGAAAAAGACAAGGAAGAAGGAGAGAAAAGAGCGAAAGTGGGCCAGAGCAGAGAGCCTGCGGACTCATGACACACATTTATCTGAGCTGCAGGAGCGAGCTTGAGGAGCAGGTAGCTCCACCAGGGCTCAGTCCGAGCTTACAGTGGTCGTGACCCTTCGGGTGAACCACATTCAGCCCAGATTGTTACAGAGGCTGTCAAAGCGGCCACGACTACTGGGGGGAGCGCTGCCCCTATTGACACATTATTGAGCGTGCCGGCCACCGCTAGCGCCGCGATTGCAGCAGAGGTACCGCCTCTGCAGGATGACAGGAGTTCCTAGAGAGCCACAGGTCACTTTTTGATAACGCTCAAGCCATACCTCCTACCAAAGTATGAAGCGGACGTTGTCAATAAAGAACCCAACTAGAGGTTGGGGTCGATCCCCCAAGGAATAGGGAAGAGCTAGATTACAGCCGGTAAGTGGACTTGTTAGGTAGTTACTCCAAAATTGGGGGATTCTAAAGAAAAGCAATAACAAAAACAATTATCAAAAGTTCGATTTTGAATCAATATTAAAGGATAACTAGTGTTTGTATTCCCCATTGATTTATAACTGCTTTAGGTATACACTTGCAATCATCATCATTACTTACTTATATAACTGAAAACAAAGGTTCATTCAAACGACCTACCAGTCCCTATTGAATGACTATACTCAATCACTCGGCCAAGTCTCATGAGCGGTTTCAAACTATCCATTATCACTAAGTTTCAAATTTAACTATCCTGTGACCACAGCTCAAGTTAATACAATGATCATCAAGATCAAGGCTCCGTTGTAATTCCCTTTTCCTAATATCTACCTCTTAGACCTAAGCAAGTAAAGAATTTGGGCAGGTCCTAATGTTGCGCACCGTTAAGAAATGTTTAAGCATGAAGAGAATACAAGATAAGCATTTCGTATTGGTTTAGAATAATTTTGTGCAACCCTAGCTTGTTAATTCACCTCGGTTCCCACAACCCTAGCTATGGAGGTTTTAGCCTCTCATAGTTGTAAGGATGTGATTTGCATGCATGATTAAGAACATAAATCAATACTTACAATTATGATGAGAAAGAAACTTCTAATAATAAATTAGAAAAATCTTCAAGAACAAGTAGCAAGAACAAGAAGAATTCAAGAAAAGGTTGATCACAAGTCAAATCAACTCAATTCTCTCCTTTCTCAATGTTTTCTAAC
>JACEIK010009940.1:0-18864 GCA_018107945.1 Datura stramonium | reverse complement strand
AATGATTTAATTATGGGTTTTGTGATTTTGAAATATTATCATAATCTATGGATTTTGATCATCTTTTGAGATTTAAATTAATTATAATATTGTTGATTTTAATTTTTAAGCAATTAAGCTTAATTATGCATGCCCCGTGATGAATCGATTTATGATCTATTTTCCCATTGATGTTCTTTACAAGCCCAGCATGAATTACGTTTTAAATTATGAATTTATTATGTTACCCATTATGATTTTATGAAATTCAAGCTATATGAATGATCTACAAGTACGTATGAATCTTATTAATCATGAATTATGTTTTTGGCCGACTCACGGGCCTCATGTCATGGATAGATCACATATGTTCAAGTATGTTTACAATCATCATGATTTAACTAGCCCATGAACTCATGTATGTTTTATTATGGGCACTATATATATTTTGGGAGTAGTATCGAACACCGAGTAGGTTCAGGCCTCAGGTTAAGCCCCGGATCTCATGAACTACGTGCCACCATAGGTATGTTGGGACCCCTTTCATGTTAGTCCCTGGCCCAAATGGCCCTTTTCATGGTCCTACCCATGGCAAGGTACGGACACCTTCTCGACTAGGGTTACAAGTTGAGCTTCATGGGTGCTCATATGAGGTATGCCGGTTAAGAGAATCTCCCACTGTTCCTCATGATTTATGCATGTTATGATTATGTATGTTGGCTCAAGTCATGTTAAGCAAATCTCTTATGCAGTGCCCCATGTGTGGGTGTTAGTACAATATATACGGAGTATGTAAGGTAATAATAATAACTGCATAGATGTTGATGAAGAACTAAAAGTAATCAGTGAAAAGGAGCAGAAGTTAACCTGTATGCGTTTATAACCATAGCTTGCATCTAGTAGACAACTATACAAATAAAAATATAAGATGTACGATTATATATTCATAAGCTATATCTAGCAAGCAAGTATACAAACAAGAACCCAACCTGGCCCCCAGCCTAGAAGGTACAATCATCACAGAGATAACCTACCTGGGCCGCCATAAGCCGTTGCAAGTACAGTACAATCTATATAGCCCCTAACCAGGTCACTATGGTGTCACAGGTAACTATAACCAAACCTATCTAGCCTCTAGGACTGCAACTGAGCCCATGGGATCCTGTAACTGTATCCCTCTCAGCTTCTGTACCTGCACCCTAGGCTCGCAAGGCCATATTGAGGGTTAGTAATGTCGTTATGGCATAAAGAAAAGCCATACACGAATGGACTTTGATACTGCCCTGTAGGCCTGAATATACTCCTTTCAGACATAACATAGCTCCTCTAAGCACTCTATAGTCCCGTAGGCAATTATACAGTTAGCAACCCTGAGGTCGTTTGACGGGAGACCAACTATGGTGGGTCAATCAATCCCTACAGGAGTATGATGTTATAGCCTCAATATAATCACTCACTAGGCATATCTAGCTTTTTAGGCTTAACGCAACCACTACTCGCCCCTAAACAGTCTATATATAGATGCCAATAGGCGCACCCCATGTGCCTACACCTGAGCAATTGGTCCTGGAAGAGATTACAGCCTCTATCAGTTTAAACAGACTAGGGCAAGGTCTGGGGTGACCTAAGCGATACTTTGAAGGTCATCCTAGGACAATGATAGCTCATAAGCGAACAGCAAGGTCGCAGGCGACCAACTATTTAGTTCCTTTGCTTAGAACAATTGTAGGGCTGCTACCAATTGGACATGCTCCTAAGCAGTCAGCCCTAACTTCCCACAGGCAGCTTACTATAATTCTTAGCCTGAAGGTAATAATATGATACTATGGTTCTAGTCCTTTAGATGTTGACTTGGTCTGTCCAAACAACATATAGATCCCTTGAGCAATTCATAGCCCCATAGGATAAGTATATCTGGATCTAGCCCTTCATGGAAACATGTACATGGGCGTCTTCAAGAGTAGCTCGAGGCATTGGTCCCACATCTAATCCCTGACAAGTTTCCCCCCTTAAGATGTTACTTAGTTTATCAGATTCCTAACAAATTGGAGTTGTTGCTTGAGTAACCTGTACAACCAACATTAAGTCGACTGAAGCTAACGGCCAGTAATAGTAGCCAATTATATGGCAGGCTATCGCTTAATTCATTAGGAAACTCTGGTGCCATCGACTCGAAGGTAAGACCATCCTATCAAAATTCTGGCCTTGGAGGTGTCAAGGTATGCCAACAATCTAAAGGCGAGCTTTACTGTCTATATAGGCATCAACCAGAAAGTTATATTGCCCAGTTGCACCCTATGTTGTCCAACTTCACCAAGTCAGGACCAACAACTAACTACAAGCTTCTAAGGCCTTGGTACGGAAGCAAGATATCAGAATCCCTCTAAACGGTAAATAGGTGAGCAGGAAAATCTCTATGATGCTCCTAGCGTTAATCACACTTAATAAACACTTTCCCGTCGAGGGATACTACGAAGCAATCTTAATTCATCTTAACCGTTATCTACCGATAGCAGCCAACCACAACATATATAATTATTATCTATTTGCAGTAGCTAATCAAAACATACATACGTTCAATTTACTTACAGCAGTATAGGTCGTATCAATTATACGATGAGAATAACTTGTCGAAGAGGTTAGCCTTAACATACCTCAATTTTCGGTTTCCATTCACCCAACCTTGCTCCAGCCTAGAACCAGCAATTCCTCCAACTCATAGCCTTTACATCGATGTAGTATTTCTGTTTTTAGTCCAAGAAAACAACTAACAACATTCAACAGTGTTCTCAATGACCACCATTTATAATCAACCCAAATTCAACAAAAAACTCACGAATTTCTGAGTTTAAAAGGTAGATATACTTACTTATCACTTGTAGACTCTTAGGACTTGATTAAAAGAAATCTATACAACTTCTACTTGGTGGGACTATGTGAACCCGGGCTAATTTTGAAGAAATAACTCCGTAGGAACGTTATTCGTAGGCCTAGGAATCATTACTTGATAAGAATTGACGTTTGGACGTGATTTAGCAGTGTAATTCAGCTCTAATTTGGTAAAACTCTCGTGAGCCCTTCGCCCAAATCGTAGCCCTCTCCGGAAAATATTTTGAAATGAATTAAATCTCTCACTTAAATGTATACATAGGGAGGCAGTGGAGGGAGGCACAGTGCACTGCCCACAGCGTCAGGAATCGGGTGCGATGTGCAGCTCAAGGTGCCGAGGCAAAGGCACGATGCAGTGCTCCTTGCGCCCTGCCTCTGCTTTGTCCTCCTGCTCACTCGATGATGCACTCGTGCGCTCCCACCTTTAGGCTTTTTTCTGCACGTGCCATGCTCCCGACACTATCACAAGCGCACGCACACATCCACTAATCAATGGAAACTTACGGTGTGTAACATCATCTCCCCCTTAGGAACATTCATCCTCGAATATAATTCAATCCTAAGAGGTTCTCTCCTTCTTGAAAATTTGGACAGAGTCTCCTCTATAATATGGACTATCTAGAAACCTAAAACGCAGAAAAGTCCAACACAGGCATCTCACAGGATGCTACTTGCAACTGAATAACATTGTTCCACCACATATATGTAAGAAACTGATAACAACAGCAACAAAGTCAACTATACATCACCTGAAACTATCTATCTAGCCTTAACTGAAATTGTCCGAGTTGTATAATATCATCGTAGGGCCTGGAACAACTGAGGATACCCAGACTCCGTGTCATCCTTAGCTTTTCAATTCATCCTTTCTATATTTTTGTTCCTCCAAATGACTCTAATAGACTGCATCTTTCGTTCTCAAGATGGCCCCTACGAACCTAGTGATCTAGTATACCTATTGGAGTCTCTGCATGGCTCTTTTGTAACCTGAGCATCCGCGACTGGGTCAACCTGAGAAAAGACCTCCTACACACTTGCACAACATTGATGAACAGATCCTAGCCTCCGAACACAACTCTAACTCATAGGCCACTTGGCCGATCTTCCGGAGAATCTGGTATAGCTTAGTGAATCTCCCGCTGGACTTGCCCCTCTTGCCAAATCTCACAACGCCCTCCTTTGGAAAAATTTTCAGGAATACCCAGTCATTGCCTCAATCTCGACCTCCCTATGTCGTACATTGGAATAGGACTGCTGACGACCCTGGGCTGTCAGTAAATGCTCTCTCACGAGCTCAATCTTCTCTTCTGATTGGTGCATCTTGCCAAGTCCCATTAACTCTAATTCACTCTCTTCGAAGCATCCTATACGGTGTGGGATCTGCATTTCTATCCGTATATAGCCTCATAAGAAATCATCTTGATGCTAAAATGGTGACTGTTATTATATACAACTCCATAAGAGGTAGATGGTTGTCTCAACTTCCTTGAAGTCTAGTATACACGCCCATACATATCTTCGAGCGTCTCTTTGGGAAGACTTCGAAAGTCCAGCTGTAAATTGTGTCCCTCTGTCAGAGATAATAGACACTGGGATACTGTGCAGTCGGACTATCTCTCTAGTATACAACTTAGCATAATCTTCAGCTGAAACGTAATTCTTACTATAAAGGAATTAGTTGATCTTATTAGCCTTTTGATAATGACTCGAGTAGGGTCAAATTTACGCCTGATACGAGGAAAACCTATAGTTAAATTCGTATTGATTACTTCCCACTTTTATGCAGGCACGACTATTTCCTGAATTAGCCTAGCTAGTTTTTAATGTCCAGCCTCTCACTGCTGGCTATTGGAGCTCTGTGCCACCACTCAACAGTATCTTTCATCTTCCCATGCCATTAGTAGATCTGTTTTATAACCTAATGCATTTTCGTCAAATCTGGGTGAAGAGAATAAAGGACATGGGGTAATAGTCTACTAATGAAGCCCTGCCACATTTTGAATGCAGAGTTGACCTCTGGGTCTCAAGACTCCGTCCCCTGCTATCTCAAAGGCTGATGATTCCTTTTGCTGGGCCTTATCTCTGGGTTGTACTAGGCTAGGGTCTCCATACCGCCACTCCTTTGCCTCCACAACTAGAGGTGATATTGTAGTATTCTAGGTTACAATCTAATTATCCTTTAGATGTCAGAATGATGCTTATTTCTCGACATTCAGTAGCAATTCCATACTTTATCAGCCCGCTACTGCCTAAAGTGATTGTTCTCCCCCATTCTCCTCCAGAACTCAGCGTTCATTGTCTTGCCTTTACTTCTATAGGCCGAAATCTAGGGTTCATGCCCCACCACTGTACTGGCAAGGGCATTATTGGCTAGGTCTATTAACCTATGTTGTTTTGACCCACACTCGAGTCGGTTCCATCATAGAATCTTCCTGCCCCTCAACATAAAAAGGATTTATTCTCCAGGTATTCCCTACCGCTATCAACACACTACGGTGAGATTAGCCTATTTCTGACATGAGCTTTACTATTACTAGGAACCTACTTCTTATGGACTCTTACATGTACTTTGCTGGTCCTAGCAATCTCACCTATCATCCTAATCTTTACCATAGTGAAGGTCTAGATGGATTATTTAAGTACCAGGGGTCTTGACTACTTTTCTAACACCCCCAAGAAATCAACGTCTCTAGCCCTCCTTTACTATTTACTCTTGGCAATATAGCGTCAATACTTACGCTCTCTGTTATACTGAGGAAAGGCTGGGAGGCGGGAAATAACCATATAATTCTATGATGGGGCTAAGGTATGAAACTCAACAAACTCTAAAGGCTGGAGGTAAAAATCCCACAATTTCACAACCTCTCGCACCTTTCAAGTAATCCAACAATAATTGTTGTCCCTATCTAATACTAAGTATCTACTGAATAATCCAACATATATATACTATACTCCTGACCTCCTTTTCCAAGGCTGTAGAAAGAACTGGGAATAGTGCTGGCATATTTGCTATCTTATGAAGCTCCTGGTGCCCTGGGAGGATGCTGGGGAGATTAGAAAATGTCCACTTTCGCCTTTAGGCTAGGTTGTCCCCAACTGTGGCAACCCCGTGGTACCCTCTCCTGCTAATGTATCTAACTTTTGGCTGGTCATAGTCTGTCTATATCCGATGTCATTGTAGGCAGACATAATAATATAAGCTTAGGGACCCAACCCTATACAACTCGGTTCTATAGCACGATCCAAGAAGAAGGAGGGGGTAACTATACTATCATGTCTCGTAGCCTCCTGCATATAAAAAGTGGCGCACAACACATTTATAAACAAGACTCTACTAGACACAGCTTGCAGACTCCATAGGAGACGACGTTGATCTGATATCAAGTTTGTCACACCCCACCTTGGGAGGCATAACTGACCTAGCTAGGCATAAGCACCTCTGGTGCTTGCTAGTAACATAGAATCAAGAAAACAAACAGTTATATCTCAGCTATAATCATAGCCTCGGGCTCACAAAGCCACACAGGAAACCTGTAAAGAAACAGCTAGCCCAGCAATCACATTAATAAAAGGATCCTATGTGGGCCGACAAGACCACCATGCTTTCTAAGTCATAACAGAAGGAAAAAAGGTAGTCATATATGAAATATAGTTGACAAGGTTACTAACTAATAGCTAAACTAGGCCCCATACGGCCAACACACAAAACATAGCATATATAGGCTACACACGGCCAACAACGCACAACTAGCTAGAAACTGAAGACTGTGGTTTGCAAGCCTCTAGTGAAATATATTGGTCAGGATAGAGCCCCGGCCTACCCAAAATCTATATAATAAGGGACAAGAAAACCTTTACTACTTGGCAACCCCCAATGAAAGGAGCTAACCAATCAGCTAACTCTGAATAACTGCTAAAGGAGGTCCGAAAACCTATCTGTCTAAACCTGCAGGCAAGTATGCAGCGCCCCATGTGTAGGCGTCAGTACAATATGTACCGAGTATGTAAGGTAATAATAATAATAGAATAGATGTTGATGAAGAACTAAAAGTAATTAGTGAAAAGGAGCAGAAGTTAACGTGTATGCTTTTATAACCATATCCTGCATCTAGTAGACAACTATACAAATAAGAATGTAAGTTCTATGATTATATATTCATAAGCTATATCTAGCAAGAAAGTATACAAACAAGAACTCAACCTAGCTCCCATAAGCCTGGAAGGTACAATCATCACAGAGATAACCTACCTGTGCCCCCATAAGCCCTTGCAAGTATAGTACAATTTATATACCCCTAACCAGGTCACTATGTTGTCACAAGTAACTATAACCAAACCTATCCGGCCTCTAGGACTGCAACTGAGCCCATGGGCTCTTGTAACTGTATCTACACCCTCTCAGCTTCTGTAACTGCACCCTGGGCTCACAAGGCCCCACTAAGGGTCAGTAATGCCGTTACGATATAAAGAAAATCCATATGCGAATGGACTTTGATACGGCCTTGAATATAGTCCTTTCGGACATCACATAGCTCCTCTGAGCACTCTGTAGCCCTGTAGGCAATGATACAGTTAGTAATCCTAAGGTCATTTGATGGGAGACCAACTAAGGTAGGTAGGTCAATCCCTACAGGAGTACGTTGCTATATCCATCAATATAGTCACTCACTAGGTATATCTAGCTCTTTAGGCTTAACACAACCGCTACTCTCCCCTAAACAGTCAATAAAACTGCCAACAGGTGCACCCCATGTGCCTACACCTGAGCAGTGGGTCTTGGCAGCGATTACAACCTCTGTCAGTTTAGACAGACTAGGGAGGGGTCTGGGGTGACCTAAGCGATACTTTGAAGGTCATCCTAGGATAGTGATGGCACATAAGCAAATAGTAAGGTCGCAGGCAACCAACTATTTAGTTTCTTCGGTTAGAACAATTGTAGGTCTGCTACTAATCGGACATGCTCCTAAGCAGTTAGCCCTAACTTCCCACATGCAGCTTACTATAATTCTTAACCTGAAAGTAATACTATGGTACTATGGTTGTTATACCCCGAGAACCTAAGGATTATACCCAGGAGTCAAACGGGAAAAATCTGAAAAATGTTGCAGCAATATAGGATGAGTCGTTGGACGACTCGTCAGGGAGCCCCACGAGTCGTTAAGTGACTCGTGGGAAGGACTGTGTTGGTGAAGGGACTCGAGGTCCCCACGGGTGATGTAACGACTCGTGGTCAGCCACCACAAGTCGTCATGTCAGTCGTGGGGAGGTCCTCGAGATGAATTTTGAGAGTGATCAAATGTACTCAACGAAAGCTGAAAATGAGTCGTGTCACTGGGGGACGAGTCGTCATGTCCTCCGTTAAGAGCCAAGGGAAAATTTCCAGTGGACTTGATGAAAGGACCCAACGACTCGTTGCTCCTGGAAATGAATCGTCAGGTCGCCCGTTAAGGTCACCTGACAATTAATTCCTGCAAATTAGTAAGGGCCTCCTCGTAATTTTCTACACTCCTAAGACCTAAACTACGTCGTTTTGAGGTCGGGACAGGGTCTTTTAAAGGGAAATCAGCCATGATAAACCTCATTTGATACTTGTAAGTGTAGAGAGGAAGGAGTAAAGGGAATTCAAGTGTTCACCTTCAAGTTCTTCAAGATTCTACCTAGGGTTTTCAAGGGAGTTAAGAGTCTCGAAATTTCCAGGTATGTGGGATTTGAATGGGTAGTTTAGTCCCTACCCATGCCCATTCCTTCCCATTTCCTATGTTTAATTTTCTAAATTCTTATGGGTCTTAACCCTGTTTGCATGAGTCCTCAAAAGTTTACATGAGCTTGTGGTAGTATGTTTAAATTGCGGGTTTTGAAGTATTTAGGCTGATTTTACTTGTATATTTTTATATTTCATGATTTAAGACTCTAAAAGTATGGATGCCCAATTATGAAGTATTTTTAGTATAATTCATGTTCATGATGATTCCGCAAGCATGATATGAAAATTTGAATTTAAAGCATGTCTTCAAGTTTTCTATTTCTCATGTTATCATGGTCATGTTTCGTATAAATTTAAGCATTTCAAGTATGATTAAAATTATGAAAAAAAACCCACATGTTGCTTAAGTCTTATGAACTATGATTTTGGCCGATTCATGAGCCCAAATTTCGTGGCTAGGATTATAAATTTTCAGGCATGTATGATTGTTACGATTTGACTAGCCATGCATGTCATGTATGAATTTCTATGAGCACATTGCATGTTTTGGGAGTAGTACTAACTTAACAATGAGTAGGTTCGGGGCTCAGGTTACGCCTCGAATCTCAAAATTACGTGCCACTATAGGTTATATTAGGGACCTCCTCAGTGACTTTCCTATGCCCTACGGGGCCTTCATGAGTGATATCACACCTTTCATGGTTCATATACTTGGCAAGATATGGACGACCTCCCGACTAGGTTTACAGGTCGGGCTCCATGTATGATCATGTGGGGTATGTCGGTTATAGAAATCTCCCATTGTTCCTCATGACTCTTAATGCATGCATGATTATGGCCTTTGGCTCAAGTTATGTTTTATGAAATGTTTTTCTCAAGTGTTATGACTATGACAGGTTTACGAATACTTTGAAAATCTTGAGTCTTACGATATACGTACAATTTCAGTCTCATGATCATGATGCCCCCACTCCTGTAAATTTTATGTTTTAGGTATTGTTTTTGCATACCTTACATACTCAGTACCTTCCAAGTATTGACCCACAAATTTTCAGGATCCGGTTCGCAGGTTCAGCATCATCCCTAGCTTGAGCTCAATTCCGCTCAGTCTTCGGTGGTGAGTCCTCATGGTTCGAGGGCTTCATGTTCAGACCTGTTTACTTATCTTATGTTTTGCTTTTAGAATGTTTGGGTTAGTTGGGGTCTTGCCCCTTCAACCCGTCTATCTTGTGTAGAGGCTTTCAGACTTATGTGTAGTGTTCTGTCATTACTGTTCGTATTGTGTTTTGTTGTTCCCCGACCTCTCATGTTATGATTTTCAGTTAATCCATGATTATTAAGTTAAGTTTTCTGCCTTATATGAATGAATTAGTTATATGCTCACTCCATGGATTGACTTGGAGTCTTTCGGGGTTCCTTGTCTCCTGTCTACGATCCGGGTGTACTCTTGAGTCCTTACAAACTTGGTATCAGAGCAATAGGTTCAGATGTGTCCTAGGGAGTCTGAAAGCCGCGTTAGGTAGAGTCCTTTTCATGGGTGTGAAGTGCGTCACACTTATGACGAAGAGGCTAGCTACTAAACATTTTAGGAAATGTTCCCTTCTTTCATGATCTATGTCGTGCGATGAAAACCTCTCCATCCTTCTAATTCGTGCTATTCACGATTGCAGAAAATTATGGATCCCAGAAGGATAATTGGAAGGAGGAACAGGAATGTTGAAGGCCGCGGGGAGGGCAATGATGATGGGCGTCAGCAATCCCCACCTGTTCAAGATCCCAGGCAACCGAGCTAGCCGCCCACGCCGAGTTTCGGGCGGCGATTCAAATGTTGGCGCAGGCCTTGACCGCTCACATCAACCAGTAGGCCGTTACGGTTCCTCAGAACAGCAATGCAGCAGCATCCCGGATCAGGGACTTTCTAAGGATGAACTCTCCCGAGTTCACTGGGGCAAAGGTGGACGAGGATCCGCACGAGTTCATTAAGGGGATCTTGAAGGTCACTCAGGTGATGGGGATGACAAATGAGAGTGTGTGGACCTGGACTCATATCAGCTAAAGGAGGTCGCTTACATTTGATTCAAGCAAAGAGGGGCAGCAGGGTAGCGGAAGCAGGCCCTATCAGCTGGGATGAATTCCACATGGCCTTTCTCGACAGGTTCTTCCTTCAGGAGATGAGGGAATTGAAAGCAACCGAGTTTGTTATCCTCAAGCAAAGAAAGATGACAGTGCTAGAATATTCACTTGAGTTCACTCGCCTGTCAAAGTATGCCCCGGAGTTAGTGATAGACCAGAGGCGCAGGTGAGCAGATTCGTGCAGGGAGTAGCTGAGTATCTGGATAAGGACTGCAGAACAGCCATGCTTCATCAGGATATGGACTACCCTCGGATAGTCCTCTATGCCCAACAGATGGAAGCAACTCTTATGAGGCAGAGAGAGGCCAAGAGGGCCAGAGCTGATGGCCACATGTTCTCCCAACAGAGGCCAGGGGGTAGACCGCACCAGCAGTCCCAACACAGGTCCATTACACTAGCACCATCTTCAGCCAGTACCCCATCCAAGCCTCAAGACGGTAAGAGGAGCAGGGCCTTAGATTCGAGGGGTCAGAATAGCATGCACACGGAGCTCACATTCCCATCTTGTGCTAATTGTTGAAAAATTCACCCATGGAAATGTTTGGTGGGTTCAGACGTTTGTTTTGGGTGTGGAAAACCCAGACACGGACTCAGGATTGCCCCGCAGCTAGGTCAAGGGGTAGTGGATCCTGTACTTTAGCAGCCAATTCAGCAGTTCTAGTGGCATGTCAGACTCAGTACGATGCTTCGACTGGTTCAGCCGGCGGCCAGCGCCATAACCGATTTTATGCACTTGGCTCTCATCAGGAGAAGGAGGCTTCTCTCGATGTGGATACGGGTATGTTACGAGTCTTTCATATTGATGCTTATGCTTTGTCAGATCCGGGAGCTACACTGTCTTTTGTGACACCTTACATTGCTAGTCACTTTGGAATTAGTCCCGAAATCTTGTCCAACCATTCTCTGTATCTACTCCGGTTGGTGATTCCGTCATAGTGAGGTGGGTATATAGAGGTTGTCCCATTACAGTATTGCATAAGGTTACCTCCGCAGGCTTAGTATAATTGGTTATGACCGATTTTGACATTATTTTGGGTATGGACTGGTTGTTTGCATGTTATGCTTCTGTTAACTGTAGGACTAGAGCGGTGGAGTTTCGATTTCAAGATGAACCGGTGTTAGAATGGAGGGGTGGTTCAGTGGTACCTATAGGTTGCTTTATCTCCTATCTCAAGGCCCGGAAAATGATTGCTAAAGGTTGTATATACCATTTGGTTAGGGTTAAGGATGCCACGTCTGAGACCCCGACCATTCAGTCAGTCCCCGTAGTATGTGAGTATCCTGAGGTGTTTCCAGACGACCTACCAGGTGTTCCTCCCAAGAGGGAGATTGATTTTGAAATTGACCTCTTTCCCGACATGCAGCCCATATCAATTCCTCCTTAACCCAATGGCCCCTGTCGAGCTAAAAGAGTTAAAGGAACAGTTGAAGGATTTGCTAGATTTTTCATCAGGCTGAGCAAATCTCCATGGGTGCCCCAGTGTTGTTCGTCCGGAAGAAATATGGATCCCTTCGGATGTGTATTGACTATAGACAGATGAACAAGGTCACCATCAAGAATAGATCCCTTTACCAAGGATCGATGACCTATTCGATCAGCTTCAGGGTTCCAAATATTTCTCCAAGATAGATCTCAGGTCTATCACCAGCTCAGGGCTCGGGAGAACGACATCCCAAAGACTGCTTTCAGGACCCGGTATGGCCATTTTGAATTCGTTGTTATGTCTTTTGGAGTAACCAATGCCCCTGTAGCTTTTATGGACCTGATGAACAGGGTATTCAAGGCATATTTGGATATGTTCGTGATCGTGTTCATTGAAGACATATTAATATACTCCCGGAGCGAGGAGGAACATGTTGCACACCTGAGGGTAGCACTCCAGACCCTCAAGGACAACCAGCTATACGCCAAGTTCAGCAAATGTGAATTTTAGCTGAAATTAGTTGCATTCTTGGGTCATGTAGTGTCAAGCGAAGGTATCGGGGCGGACTCCCATAAAATAGAGGTAGTAAAGAACTGGCCCATACCGGTAACCCTTCCGAGATCAGATGCTTTTTGGGATTAACGGGTTACTATCAGAGGTTCGTGGAAGGTTTCTCATCCATTGTAGCCCCACTGACTAGATTGATTCAGAAAAAGGTGAAGTTCCAGTGGTTGGAGGCTTGTGAGAGGAGTTTCTATGAATTGAAGGCCAGGCTTACTTCAACACCGGTATTGACTTTACCGGAGGGTACCGATGGCTTCATTGTATATTGTGATGCTTCGAGGGTCGGGCTGGGATGTGTATTGATGCATCACGGGAAAGTCGTAGCATATGCTTCCAGACAACTGAAAAGTCACGAGAAGAATTACCCGACCCACGATCTTGAGTTGGCCGCGGTGGTATTTTCTTTGAAGATATGGCGACACTACTTGTATGGGGTTCATGTAGATGTATTCACAGACCACAAGAGCTTACAATATGTGTTCATACAGAAGGAACTGAACCTTCGGCAACGGAGGTGGTTGGAGCTACTTAAGGACTACGACATGAGTGTCCTTTTTCACCCAGGCAAGGCCAATGTGGTAGTAGACGCTCTTAGTAGACTTTCTATGGAAAGTGTGTCACATGTGAGTGAAGACAAGAAGGAACTGGTAAAGGAGGTACATCGACTTGCACGGTTGGGAGTTAGGTTAGTTGGTTCAACTGATGGTGGGGTAGTGGTCCAGAATGGGCCAGAATCGTCCTTGCTAGCGGAGGTGAAGGCTAAACAAGATGAAGATCCAACATTGGTAAAGTTGAAAGAAGTTGTTCAAAGTCAGAAAGTAGAAGTCTTCTCCAAAGGGGAAGATGGTGTGCTTCGGTACCAGGGTCGCTTATGTGTTCCAAATGTGGGGGATTTGAGGAGTTGGATGTTGCATGAGGCTCACGGATCCAGATATTCTATCCATCCAGGTGCCACCAAAATGTATCATGCCTTGCGAAAAATCTACTGGTGGAATGGCATGAAGAGGGATATTGCGGAATTCGTAGCCAAGTCCCCGAATTGCCAACAAGTGAAAGTCGAGCATCAGAGACCCGGGGGTGTACTCCAAGGTATCAACATTCCTATGTGGAAGTGGGAATAAATCAATATGGACTTTGTAATCGGTTTACCCCTCACTCATAGGAAGTATGATTCCATTTGGATTGTGGTCGACAGGTTGACTAAGGCTGCTCATTCTTACCGGTCAAAACCACCGAATCAGGAGAAGATTATGCTAAGTTATAAATCCGAGAGCTGGTTAGATTGCACAGAGTTCCCTTGTCCATTATATCAGACATTCACCTCTCAGTTCTGGAGATCTTTTCAGAAGGGACTTGGTACCCTGGTCAAGCTCAGCACGACATTTCATCCGCAGACAGATGGGTAGGCGGAGCGGGCTATCCAGACTCTTGAGGAATGTTGAGAGCCTGTGTTATTGACTTCAAGGGTAGTTGGGACGAGCATTTACCTCTGGTTGAGTTCGCCTACAACAACAACTATCACTCCAGTATACAAATGGCACCGTTCAAGGGTCTTTACGGGCGACGGTGTAGATCGCCCATTGGGTGGTTTGAAGTTGGTGAGGCTTCGTTAGTGGGACCGGATTTAGTCCATGAAGCTATGGAGAAAGTTCAGTTGATAAGAGAAAGGCTGAAAACAGCTCAAAGTCGCCAAAAGTCTTATGCAGATGTGAGGAGAAGGGAGCTTGAGTTCGAGATTGACGATTGGGTATTTCTGAAGATATCTCCCATGAAGGGAGTGATGAGATTTGGAAGGAAAGGGAAACTCAGCCCCCGCTATATTGGCCCAAACCGAATTATGAGATGAGTGGGTAAAGTAGCCTATGAATTAGAGCTCCCTTCAGAGTTGGCTTCAGTTCATCCCGTGTTCCACGTATCGCTCTTGAAAAAGTGCTTGGGAGATCCAGCCTTAGTGGTTCCGGTGGAAAATGTTGGTGTGAAGGATAGCCTCAGCTATGAGGAAATTCCCGTTGAAATCTTGAACCATCAGGTTCGTAGGCTTAGGAACAAGGAAGTAGCCTCAATAAAGGTGTTATGGAGAAATCAGCATGTCCAGGAAGCCACGTGGGAGGCCGAAGCAGATATGATGGCTAAATACCCCCATTTGTTCCCTACCGGCTCAGTTTCAGTTTGAGGTATAAATTTTTGCCCTAAACCTCTATTTAGTTTTTCATGTTTTGTTCATGCGTGCAAGTTTGTTTTATGATATATATATGTGTGTGTGTGTGTGTGTGTGTGTATGTGATGTCTGAATTCAGTCCAACTATGTGATTCCTTTTGGGGGTTGTCATTCTGCTAGTTTTCGAGATAAATGATCAGTATTTGCATATGGTCATTGTTTGATTCTGAGTTTTCTGCATGTTTCTAACATTCGAGGACGAATGTTCCCAAGGGGCAGATGTTGTTATACCCCGGGAACCCAAGGATCAGACCCGGGAGTCAAACGAAAAAAATCTAAAAAATGTTGCAGCAGTGCAGGATTAGTCGTTGGATGACTCGTCAGGGAGCCCCACGAATCGTTAAGTGACTCGTGAGAAGGCCTGTGTTGGTGAAGGGACTCGAGGTCCCCACGGGTGATGTAACGACTCATGGTGAGCCACCACGAGTCGTCATGTCAGTCGTGGGGAGGTCCTAGAAGAAGAATTTTGAAAGTGATCCAGTGTACTTAACGAAAGTTGGAAACGAGTCGTGTCACCGGGGGATGAGTCGTCATGTCCTCCGTTAAGATCCAAGGGAAAATTTCCAGTGGACTTGATGAAAGAACCCAACGACTCATTGCTCCTGGCAACGAATCGTCAGGTTGCCCGTTAAGGTCACCTGACAATTAATTCCTACGAATTAGTAAGGGCCTCCTCGTAATTTTCTACACTCCTAAGACCTAAACTACGTCGTTTTGAGGTTGGGACAGGGTCTTTTAAAGGGAAATCATCCATGATAAACCTCATTTGATACTTGTAAGTGTTGAGAGGAAGGAGGAAAGGGAATTCAAGTGTTCACCTTCAAGTTCTTCAAGATTCTACCTAGGGTTTTCAAGGGAGTTAAGAGTCTCAAAATTTCCAGGTATGTGGGGTTTGAATGGGTAGTTTAGTCCCTACCTATGCCCATTCCTTCCCATTTCCTCTATTTAATTATTTAAATTCTTATGGGTCTTAACCCCATTTGCATGATTCCTCAAAAGATTACATGAGCTTGTGATAGTATATTTAAATTGCGGGTTTTGAATTATTTGGGCTGATTTTACTTGTACATTTTTATATTTCATGATTTAAGACTCTAAAAGTATGGACGACCAATTATGAAGGATTTTTAGTCATGATCAGGATGATTCCACAAACATGAGATGAAATTTTGAATTTAAAGCATGTCTTCAAGTCTTCAAGTTTTCAATTTCTCATGTTATCATGGTCATGTTTCGTATAAATTTAAGCATTTCAAGTATGATTAAAATTATGGGAAAAAGCCCACATGTTGCTTAAGTTTTATGAACTATGATTTTGGCCGATTCACGGGCCTAAATTCCATGGCTAGGATTATAAATTTTCAAGCATATATGATTGTTACGATTTGACTAGCCATACATGTCATGTATGAATTTTTATGAGCACGTTGCATGTTTTGGGAGTAGTACTTAATACCGAGTAGGTTCGGGGCCCAGGTTACGCCCCGAATCTCAGAACTACATGCCATCGTAGGTTATATTTGGGACTCCTCAATGAATGTCCCCTATTCCCTACGGGGCCTTCATGAGTGATATCACGCCTTTCATGGTTCATATCCTTGGAAAGATATGGACGACCTCCCGACTAGGTTTACAGGTCGGGCTCCATGTGTGCTCATGTGGGGTATGTCGGTTATAGAAATCTCCCATTGTTCCTTATGACTCTTAATGCATGCATGATTATGGTCTCTGGCTCTAGTTATGTTTTATGAAATGTTTTTCTCAAGTGTTATGACTATGACAGGTTTATGAATACTTTAAAAATCTTGAGCCTTACGATTTACATACGATTTCAGTCTCATGATCATGATGCCCCCACTCCTATAACTTTTATATTTTAGGTATTATTTTTATATACCTTACATACTCATTACCTTCAAAGTACTGACCCACAAATTTTCTGGATCCGGTTCGCAAGTTCAGTATCTTACCTAGCTTGCGCTCAGTTCCGCACAGTCTTCAGTGGTGAATCTTCATGATTCGAGGGGTTCATGTTTAAACCTGCTTACTTATCTTATGTTTTTCTTTCAAAATGTTTGGGTTAGTTGGGGTCTTGTCCTTTCAACCCGTCTATCTTGTTTAGAGGCTTTCAGACTTATGTGTAGTGTTCTGTCATTACTGTTCGTGATCTATGTCATGCAATGAAAACCTCTCCATCCTTCTAATTCGTGCTATTCGCGATTGTAGAAAATTATGGCTCCCAGAAGGATAATTGGAAGGTGGAACAGGAATGTTGAAGGCCACGGGGAGGGCAATGATGACGGGCGTCAGCAAGCCCCACCTATTCAAGAGCCCCAGGTAACTGAGCCAGCCGCCCACGCTGAGTTTCGGGCAGCGATTCAAATGTTGGCGCAGGCCTTGACCGCTCACGTCAACCAGCAGGCCATTACGCATGTTTCTCAGAATGGCAATACAGCGGCATCCCAAATCAGGGACTTTCTAAGGATGAACCCTCCCGAGTTCACTGGGGCAAAGGTGGACGAGGATCCACATGAGTTCATTAATGGGATCTTGAAGGTCACTCAGGTGATGGGGGTGACAAAGGAGGAGTGTGTGGACCTGGCCTCGTATCAGCTAAAGGAGGTCGCTTACATTTGGTTCAAGCAATGGAGGGATAGCAGGGCAGCGAAAGCAGGCCCTATCAGCTGGGATGAATTCCACATGGCCTTTCTCGATAGGTTCTTCCCTCGGAAGATGAGCGAATTGAAAGCAACCGAGTTTGTTAACCTCAAGAAAGGAAAGATGAAAGTGCTAGAATATTCACTTAAGTTCACTCGCCTTTCAAAGTATGCCCCGGAGTTAGTGATGGATCAGAGGGCGCGAGTGAGCAGATTCGTGCAGGGAGTAGATGAGTATCCGGATAAGGATTGTAGAACAACCATGCTTCATCAGGATATGGACTACCCAAAGATAGTCCTCTATGCTCAGCAGATGGAAGCAACTCATATGAGGCAGAGAGAGGCCAAGAGGGCCAGAACTAATGGCCACAGGTTCTCCCAACAGAGGCCAGGGGGTGGACCGCACCAGCAGTCCCAGCACAGGTCCATTACACCATCACCATCTTCAGCTAGTACCCCATCCAGGCCTCGAGACGGTTAGAGGAGAAGGGCCTCAGGTTCGAGCGGTCAGAATAGCATGCGCACGTTCCCATCTTGTGCTAATTGTGGCAAAAATCACCCACGGAAATGTTTAGTGGGTTCAGACGCTTGGTTTAGGTGTGGAAAACCCAGACACAAACTCAGGGATTGCCCCGCAGCTAGGTTAGGGGGTAGTGGATCCGACACTTCAACAACCAGTTCAGCAGTTCCAGTGGCACGTCAGACTCAGCAAGGTGCTTCGACTGGTTTAGCCGGCGGCCAGCGCCAGAACCGATTTTATGCACTTGGCTCTCGTCAGGAGCAGGAGGCTTCTCCCAATGTGGTTACAGGTATGTAACGAGTCTTTCATATTGATTCTTATGATTTGTTAGATCCAGGAGCTACACTGTCTTTTGTGACACCTTAAATGCAATGGTGCTCTTAGTTTGACTTGATAGACAATTTTCGTGCCATCTAAGTTGTCACGCCCCGCCTTGGGCGGTATGACTGACACCTGGTACCCAGAAGGACTTGGACTGCTAACTGGTGATCCTAAGCACATCTGGTGCCTGGCTAGCTCTTATCTTAAATTTCTGGAAACAACCCGATATAACGGTTGTAAATACAGCCTCCGGCCGACTGGGCCTATAGCCACCTGCAAATAATCTCAGCTAACCAGAAACATACTTATAAAGGGTAACCTATATGGGCCAACAAGGCCACCATGCTGACTAATTATCTGTAACTCAACATAAAGAATACTGGATAACTACGTGACCGGCAAGGTCACCACTACTATCAGGTTATGGCCCCACACGGCCAACATAATCAATAATG
>JACEIK010009939.1:0-29346 GCA_018107945.1 Datura stramonium | reverse complement strand
AGGCACCAGATGTGCTTAGGCTCACCAGTTAGCAGTCCAGGTCCTACTAGGGCACCAGGTGCCAGTCATACCCCCCAAGGCGGGGCGTGACAGATATCATCGGTTTCCCCCTCTAAAACCCCTGATTAAATCCAAAATGATGTAGTTTAGGGACTAAGTAGGTGGAAAATTACAAAAGTGACCTTGGGAATAAAATCTGAAATCTAGCTGACAGGGTCCTAATGAGTCATTAGTTGAGACCACGACTCGTTGGGACCTTTTGGTTCCACTTCCTCGGATGAGAAGATACTGGATCTGGAAACGGGGTTCATCACAACTCGTTGGATAAACCAACGGGTCATTGGTTCCTCCAATGGCCACTGGATAAGGAAAACTGATAGGCTAGGCAACGGGTGAAACAACGACTCATTGGTTGAACCAATGGGTCGTCGTGTCCAGTCATTAGGTTCACTGGAGAGGTTTTCTAAAAGTGTCTAAGTTGACACCACGCGTGCTGACAACGACTCATTTTGGGAAATAACGAGTCATTTTTTCCTCTCATCTTCACTGGAAGGGGATTTAAGAGATTTCACCTAATGACTCTCAATACGGGTCATTATTTCTGACAATGACTCGTCGGTTGAGTCGTGGGGTCCTGGAAAGGATTTCGGAGCTGGGGAAACCACGACTGACAGGACGACTTGTTGTTTCTCAAAACAGGTCATTCCTTATCTCATGTGTTCCCGAGAGACCAATACCTACTCACCATGACTGACATAACGAGTCATTGGAGCTGACCATGACTCGTTGTCTCAGTTATTTTTGAGACTATTTTTATCTGGTTTTTCTTCTTAATTTTCTTGAAATGTCTAAGTATGGTCTAGAAAAGTTTTAGGGTGTTACAATATCGCCCCCTTGGGATCATTCATCCTCGAATGAAGGCTAAAACTGCAATAAAACTAGGAAAAGACCTTAGATTTCTAGACATAGACTATGAGCTAGTTTCTTAAGGCGTAACTGACTCCAAACTGACTTAATTGTACTAATAGAGCTGATGCAACTAGAATGCACATAGAAAATCTAAATAGAGCTGATGAGTACGGAACTAAATAGAATACTGGGGAGGAATTTGGTACCTGATGCCGGAACTGAACTGGAAGGGACTAAGTGTGGGTATCTAGCCATCATATCTACTTCGGCTTCCCATATAGCTCCTTCTACATGCTGATTTCTCCACAAGACTTTGACTGAAGCTACCTCCTTGTTCCTCAACTTGAACCTAACGATCAAGGACCTGAACTGGGACCTCTTCGTAAGAGAGACTATCTCTCACTCCCACACTGTCCAATGGCACAACTGAAGTTGGATCACTAATGCACCTCTTCAATAGTGACACATGGAATACTAGGTGCACAAATGCCAATTCTAAAGGTAATTCCATCTCATAGGCTACCTTGCAAATTAGCTTCAGAATTCTGTAGGGTCCCACATATCTCAAACTAAGTTTTTCTTTCTTCCCAAATCTCATCACCCCCTTCATGGGTGAAATTTTCAGATAAACCCAGTCATCCACTGCAAACTCCAATTCTCTTCTCCTCACATCGACATAAGATTTTTTACGGCTCTGAGCTGATTTTAATCTTTCTCTGATGAGTTGTACTTCCTGCATAGCTTCATGAACTATGTTTGCCCTGATTAAAGTAGCTTCACCAACCTCAAACCATCTGATAGGAGATCTGCACCTCCTACCATATAATGCCTCAAACGAGCCATCTGGATACTGGAGTGGTAGATGTTGTTGTACACAATCTTGATGAGAGGCAAGTGGTCATCTCAACTGCCCTTGAAATTGATCAAGCACGCCCTCAACATATCTTATAGGGTCTGAATAGTCTGCTCAGCTTGTCCATCTATCTGCGGGTGAAAAGTTGTGCTGAGCTTGACTTAGGTACCAAGTCCCTTTTGAAAAGATTTCCAGAAGTGAGAGGTGAACTGGGTACCTTTGTCTGAGATAATGGATAAGGGCACCCTATGAAGTCTGACTAACTCCCGAAAATAAAGTCTAGCATAGTCCTTAGCTGAATCTGTAGTTTTAACTGGGAGGAAGTGTGCTGACTTAGTTATCCGGTCTACTACCACCCAGATTGAATCATCCTGTCGACGAGTCCGAGGTAGACCCGTAATAAAGTCCATATTTACTTCTTCCCACTTCCATGTGGGTATGATGATATCCTGAGTCATACCTCCCAGTCTCTGGTGTTCTACTTTGACTTGCTGGCAGTTTAGGCACTTAGCTGCAAATTTAGTGAGGTCTTTCTTCATGTCGTTCCACCAGTAAATATCCTGTAAATCACGATACATCTTAGTAGCCCTTGGGTGGATGGAATACCTCAAACTATGTTCTTTAGCCAGTATCAGCTGTCTTAAATCACCCACAGCTGGTATACACAATCTACCCTGGTAACGGAGTACACCATCTCTCCCTTGGGAGAAAGCCTTCACTTCTTTTCTGCAAACCGCCTCTTTCAATTTAAGCAGTATGGGATCTTCATCCTGCCTTGACTTAACTTCAACCACCAACGAGGAATCTAATCCCCCCTGCACAACTACTCAACCCTCAATTGTATCAACCAACCTTACTCCCAACGGAGCTAATATGTGGATATCCTTTGCCAGCTTCTTTTTGTCTTCCTCAATATGAGCCACGCTCCCTAAAGACACTCTGCTTAGGGTATTATCCACCACATTGGCTTTTCTTGGGTGATATGGTACGCTCATGTCATAGTCCTTCAGTAGCTCAAACCACCTTCTCTGACGATGATTTAGATCTTTCTGACTGAACACATATTGAAGGTTCTTGTGACCGGTGAAAACATCCACCTGAGCCCTGTACAGGTAGTGTCTCCATATTTTCAATGTAAACACCACCACTTCCAACTCCAATTCATGAGTCTGATAACTCTTTTTATGAACCTTGAGCTGTCTGGAGGCGTAGGCTATCACCTTGACCCGTTGCATCAGAACGCAACTGAGTCCAACTCTAGAAGTGTAACAATACACTACAAATCCATCTGATCCTTCCAGCAAGGTCAACATTGGAGCGGTAGTGAGTCAAGTTTTTAACTCCTGGAAACTCTTCTCACGCATATTTGAACACTGAAACTTCACCTTCTTTTGAATCAACCTAGTCAGAGGGAATGCTATAGAGGAAAAGCCTTCCACAAAACATCGGTATTAGCCTGCTAGAACCAAGAAACTTCTAATTTCGGTTGGGGAGGTAGGTATGGGCCAGTCATGAACGAATGTGTGGCTCTTGGGTCTAGTAGGGAATACATGTCTAGATTAAAAAGGCATAACATACCCGTGACCACATCAGGTGAGCTCTCTAGATCCTAGAGAGAAGACAATGCAAAAAATGGTTTTGGTGCTGGCCGCCATCCGTACTTGAAGTGTTGGCCTGTTGAGCTGGTCGGCCTGATAGAGCTACTGAATTAATGGATTGTGACCTCCCCCGTCCTGCTGACAAACATTCTTTAAGCCGTTGACCAAGCTGTCCACAACCAAAAATCCCTCTCGACCTTGAAGAAACTCTCTTGGATGGTTCTTGCCACACTTAGGGCAAGCTGGGTAGCTGTAGCGGTTGCTGGCACCCTGACTCTGGGATTGTGAGCCAGATGCTCCACCCCTCTGATCCTTGCGGTACCGAAAAGTAGGGTGTTGGTTGAACTGTATGGTGGATCCCTCTACTGATGCTGCTACTGTGGGCAGATACTACTGCCCAATCTTTGATGGCCATGATCTGACTGACTGGTTCTCACCCGTTTGTTCTCCTGCTCCAAATCTTTCAATTTTTCTGCCTCAATTTTCTAGGCATGAACTATGAGGCTGGAGAGATCGATGTCCTTGATAAGAATTGTTGTCCTGCACTCCTTAAGGAACAAACTTGAAACTCTATTCACAAACTTCAACATACGAGCCCTTTGCTTAACTACCATCTCTGAAGCATATTTATACAACTTGGTGAACTCCAGTGCATATTCTTCTACTGTTCTGTTTCCCTACTTCAGGTTCATGAATTATGCCACCTTTGCCTCCCTAAGATCTTAAGGGAAGAATCTGTCCAAGAAGGTTGTAGTGAACTCCTCCCATTCCACCGGTCCTACTCCTGCTAGTCTCCCCTCCTTTCATTGTTCGTACCAGAGCTGGGCTACCCCTTTCAGCTGGTAGGCAGTCAAGTCAGCACTCTCCAAGGAACTGAGACCCATAATTTTGATGATCTTTTTAATCTTATCCATGAACTCCTGTGGGTCCTCTCCCACCTTAGATCCGTGAAAATCTTGAGGGTTTATTCTAGTGAAGTCTCAAACTCGGGCAGCTGCTGTGGACCCATTATCATTGATAGAAACCACCTGCTGGTTCACATGGTTGGTAACTTTCTGGGTGAGCAGCTGGATAGCCTCCCTGAACTCTACGGTGGACACTAAGTCATCTTGAGCGGCTGTTGGGGCCAGTGGGGCAGGTCGGTGAACGTTACTGAACCTTCTTCTATTACCATGTCATGGAGGAATGATTCACTAAAATGAAATAGAGCACGAGTTAGGAGAACGATTGTGGAATTGAATTTCAACACACGATGAAGAGAATGAACAAAAGGGAGTTTTCCTAATAACATCTCGTAGACTCCCTATCATAAGTGTGGTGCGCTACACACCCATGAAAGAGACTCTACTTGATGCAACTTTCACACATCCTAGGATACTATAAACCTAGTGCTCTGATACCAAGTTTGTCACGAACCGAGTCTACAGCCTAGACGAGACATGATACTTGGAGTCACAAGTAACCCCAAGTCAACCCATGGTCGATCATAACACTGATATTCTAAGTAAACATATATGTATATAGCAGAAGCTTTAAAGTAAAATATAAAATCTTTATGAGAATGAAGTTGAATCATAAAGTTTAAAAACTTCTGAATAAAATTGAAAGTTTGAAACCATGTTTGTGTCTGAAGCCACTATAACTAATGAATTGTTTGGACAACACCCCAACTAAATCCAACTATAAATAAAAAAAATAGAACTGAATGAAATGATCTTTGTCCTCGAAGGATGAGGACTCACCAATGGTGCTGTTGGAATCTTCTAAGAGTGACTGCTAACGAGGCTGTAAATGAGATCCTGCAGCTGTGTCATAAAATGATACAACATAAAAAGTATGCGTCAGTACTTTGAATGTACTAAGTGATAGAAACTATACACAAGGAATAAAAATACTGAACTGAAAAGACATGCAATGACTAACTAGAACTGTTGAGACTGAATAACTGTAATAAACTGAGATGGTCTAAATGACCCTATCTGATAATAAAGGTGATGCCCTAAATCTGAGATGCTAATCTGAAATACTGCACTAAACTGATCTAAACTGAGTTGACTAGTGGGGAAGTCTATAACCAACATATAACCATGTGAGCTAGACATGGAATTGGAATCAGATGTATACACCCCATCGGTAGGACCCTATATACCTAGCCAAGGTATAAAGGCATGAACTGGGTGATCACAGTTCTTGGGCCATGAGGCCAATAAAGATATATCCTATAGTGGCAATGTAGTTTCGGGATCCTGGCTGCACTAAAACCCCAATCTACTCGGTGCTAAGTCCTACTCCCACTGGATAATCTTAAACTGACTACTAAGCTGACAGCTCGAAACTGGGGCCCAAGACTAAGTCAGGAATACCTATCTGGAAGCACCCTGAGAGTCTTATCAGACCAGATTCTATAACTAGGTTATAAGACTGGTCAAAGCTGCTTATCTAGAAGTGTCATAATCTTCTAAACAACAAACTGTAATCTGAAGCTGGGGTCCTAAGGCTGTTTAGAGCTACTTATCTGAAAGTGTGATGACCGCCTAAAGAACAACTAAAACCTAATACCTAGTCTAATTCTGATAACTGGGAGGCACTACTGACACCTCGAGAGTTTTCGTAGACAAACTAATCAGCTGACATTTCTAACTAACACTAAGTATTCTAATATTTTGACTGAAACTGAATTGACATGAATCTAATTGATATTTCAATACAAACTAACAATATGGGGATCACCAACACTGATAGAATCAAGCAAATTTGATACTTAATCACTTAAGCAAGACTCTAGTTTTTTCTGCATTCAAGAGCTAGGGCTAGAATTCACTTTATATGAACAAGCAACAACGTAGTCACAAACTAGTGGAAAAATATCTACAATTAACATAAACAATATTCCACATGAATTAAACGAAGTTTGAGATGTAATTTCTTCACATTTGAAAGTTTAAGGGCTAGAACTGATAGATAAGACAGGGAAGATTTTTGGGGACACAATGGAAGAGCTATTCCTTTGTTGCATTTCCACATACCTGGTGAAAGCAATCCCTCAGAGAATTCCTTGAAAAATATGAGAAGGATCAATCTTACTAACTTCTGCTCTGAACCTTTCTGAGAGAAACTCTACCTTGAACTGTTGATGAGATGAGAAAAATGAGAGAAGTTGTTGGTTTCCCCCTCTAAAACCCCTGATTAAACCTAAAATGACATAGTTTAAGGACTAAGTAGGTGGGAAATTACAAAAGTAACCCTGGAAATTAAATCTGAAATCTAGCCGACAGGGTCCCAATGGATCACTCAACAAGTCGTGTATTGAGACCAGGACTCATTGGGATCTCTCGTTGGTTCCACTGCCTGGGATGAGAAGACACTGTATCATGAAACGGGGGTTACCATGACTCATTGGATGAACCAATGGGTCATTGGTTCCTCCTGTGGCCACTGGACAAGGAAAACAGGTAGGCTAGGCAACGGGAGATACAACAACTCGTTGGTTGAACCAACGGGTCATCGTTTCCAGTTAATAGGTTCACTGGACAGATTTTCTGAAAATGTCTATGTTGACACCACGTGTTCTGACAATGAATCTTTATGGGAAACAACGAGTCATTGTTTCCTCTCGTCTTCACTGGAAGGGGATTTTAGAGATTTCACCCGACGACTCTCACAACGGGTCATTGTTTCTGACAATGACTCGTTGGTTGAGTCGTGGGGTCTTGGAAAGGATTTCTGAGCTAGGGAAACCACGACTAATAGGACAACTCATTGTTTCTCACAACGGATCATTTCATGTATCGTGCGTTCCAGAGAGATCAAGACTAGCTCACCACGGTTGACATAACGAGTCGTTGGAGCTGACCAGGACTCGTTGTCTCAGTCATTCTAAGATAATTTTTTTCTAGTTCTTCTTCTGAATTTTCTTAGCTTTGAGTTGTTGCAACGCGTCAGTTAAACGATAGAAACTAATGGGGTGTAACATCAAACTTTGCTTCATGGTAAGACACGTTCCAAACTCTATCACCTGATAGTGGTGAGTCCTCATCTGTCGAGGACGGGAGTTATATTTTTTTATTTCAGTTTATTTCTAGTTCTCAGATTTTGGAGTTAGCTAGGGACTTTTCCTAGCAACTCATCATATTAGTAGAGGCTTTTATATAGTATGGTGTTAGTTTCAACTTATAAATCAGTGTTGTTATCAGATTTTATCCTTTCCTTATGATTAGTTAAATTTTAGTTAAGCTTCCGCTCAGTTATATTTTGGTAGTTGTTGTTATGTTAGAATTATGCTATGCCATGGGTTAGCTTGGAGCCACTCGCGGTCCTAGGTCCCGTGTCTCAATCCAAGGTCCAGGCTCAGGTCGTGAAACATTCTTACAAATGAAGTTGCTATTTGAAAAAGAAAACTTGAATCAGTAATTGTTGATCTTCATTTAAAAGATGGATTTATTTTCTATGTTATCTATCTATGAAGAACTACGAAATATTCTATCAACTTCAGTCTATGATGATATCTTCTATTCTCTCTTGAAAAAAGAAAGAAAAGTACTATTATACTAAACCCCAAAAACCCCTAATTCCTTTAAAAAGGAGGTTCCCAAGTGTGCAGGGATAGATAATCCTTTGGAAAGATGAATTGTCCTTTTCTTCGCTGATTAAAACTGAATTCTGTCAAGTTATTATTTGTCCACTGATTGATGGAACGTCTTCTAGAAATATGTTCAGTCCTTCAGTTCGTCCTTTGAGTCTTGCATTTTTAGGTCGAGAGAACCATTATTTAATTGATGGATTGTCTTCTAGAAAGATGGTCCATCTTTCACCTCGTCAGCTACTGACTACTTAGATGTGGTTTCTGGATCAAGTAGGACCTGATGGACATTTGAAGGTGTGGACCATCCTTTGCTTACTCATTTTGAAAGATTTGTGACGTTAACTCCTCTTTTCTTTATTTCATTTGGTTTCTTGAAACATAGCATAATGAGGTCAGTTTTGACTTAAATTAGTATCTAAATACATGCCAAAATGATAATGTCCAAGTACACTCATCATAAAGAGAGATTGTAAATGATCGTTAAAAAAATAAATATACCCGACGAGTGCCGGGGTCGAATCCCACAGGGAATAGTACATAGATGGCACGAAAGCTTTCTATCAAGTCAAACTAAGAAGCATCATTGTATTGAAAACAAACAAATAAAAAATTTGGGGTTCAAAAGATTACCATTTAAATGAAAAACCAAATATTGATCGATTAACAAGATAACTAACTTGAATTATAAATGTAAGCAAGAGCTAGAGGTATGCTTTTGAATGGGGCTTCAATTGGATTAGAATTGACTAGACAATCAAATTATCATTCATAAATATAAACAGCCATTGATGAGGTGGCACCCAATGTTTTTTAACCACTAAAGTGCCTTTTGCCTCGGGTTTTCTCTAACCCCAAGGTCCCAAAAAATATCTCTATTAAGACTTGGGTCAAATTTGAGTTCTTTATAGCCTCAAATCTCTCAAGGGTGAATGATTATGGGTTTTATCTATTCTAGCCTAACTCACACAATCAACACCCAGTTACCCACCATTGCTTTCCCACCCATACTCAATTTCCTTCTTCAAGCAAAAAATAGAGTAGATAAACATCACCCACATTTGAAACTATGAGTAATTTAATTATAAATTGGGAGAAAACAACATATTTATATTAAATGAGCAACTCTAAGATTAATCAAGTAATATCCAATCCAATTTAACCCCAATTCATGCACACACCCCTAACAAAGAGATTTAGCTACTCATTATGAGAAATACAAAATTATATCAACAATTAAAATCATGAAATTCATCATCAAGATTTAAATTCAAGCTCACAATTATCTTTAATGAAGGTTTTTTACCGTGAAGAAGAATAAAAAGCTACTAAAAATTTCTCTCTCTAAGTTTCTATAAATCAGGAATGGAATGATATGGTTCTTTCTACAGAATGTATAGAAATAAGTCAAAAATACTCCTAAAATACCGTAATGGATGATTTTTCCCTTCTTACAGGTGATGTTATTTGCCATTCACCGGCGTTCTTCCAGTGCCCATCTGCGGAATACCGCTGCATCGCAGGTGCGACGACAGTGAACTTGGGTCTAACTGGTATTGACATCGGCTGTTTGCAGGTGCTGACCCGTGTTCCGTCGGTGCACCTTCCACTCTGGTCCAGTAAGTTTCGATGTTACAGCCAGCATTTGCCGGCTTCATCCGGTGGAATGTCGGTCCCATTGTCACGACCCAAACATAGGCCCGGATCTAGACACGGAACCTAGAACCATAAGTGTCTCCAAGTCGACTCATGGCATCAACATAAAAGATAAAGCTCAAAATACACAAAGCAAAAATCTATATTCTAAAATATCGTAAGTATGAATAGTAAAACATTTAAACAACGAAAATCTCAAAACATGGAATTCGAAGCTGCATATACAACTTTATGTCTGATAAGCCTCTAACATACTAACAAGCTGATGGGACAACTCCCCAACTAGCTCACTAGAAGTTTGAAACTGAAAATGACAACAACATAACTAACTAAAGGTCCTCGAAGGATGAGGACTAAGCAATAATATTGTCTGGAATAAAATCTGATAACTAGCTAGCGACGGGACAAAATCTGAGCATCTGAGCCTGTATCATGAAATGATACAACATAGAGTATGTAGTGAGTACTTGAAATGCACCGAGTATGCAAGGTAAGTAAAACCGGCTAAGTATAAACTAAAAACATACATAACATAAATCATATCAATATAAGATTCTGTGAGTAAGGACTGAATGCTTAAATTTAAAGCATGAATAGACATAAGTTAAACCTCATAACTGAATCGAATGACCCAAAGCTGAAATTAATATTCATAAGTAAATCTGATAAGCTGATCATTGGGTCAAACATGCTAAAAATATAATATCATAACTGAAAAACATTCATAACTGAAATCATCAGGAACAATGGGAGAATCGTCTTAACCGACAACCACCATGTATGAGCTCATGATGATCCCATGTCTTTCCCACGTGGAGGAGAGCCATCCTAAACCTTTTTAGAGCAAATGATTAAGTAAGGTGTGATATCACAGAGGGCCCTTGGTCCAGGGGAAATGCTCTCTTGAGAGGGTCTAGAGTATACCTACGTTGGCGCGTAGTTCATGAGATTGAGGAACCTTGGAACCCCGAGCCTACTTGGTGCTCGACACTACTCCCAAAACATGTATAATTCTCATATGTTAATAGATCAAAACATAACGAGAATCATAACATATGGGGAATCTTCACTACAATATATGAGATAACTGAACTTATTAGCCTTGGCTAAATCATGAAATCTTGCTTAACTTGATTGTGCATGCCCAAATCTTAATTTCATGCTTGCATGAAGTAGACATCATAAGTGAAATCATAAATATGTTCATAGGTAATTTGAAAACATTCACATATACTAGAAGTTACATAATACTTGGAAGCATAAATCATAAACTTAACTTTTCATGAACTTGCATATTGGGCATCATGTTTTTAAAACTTGAAATCATGAGTTATAATCAAAATGGGTATAAAACTTTCTCATGAATCTTAAAACATCATTTAAAACATGAAGGGAACTCACTCATGGATTAAACATATAGAATTTCATAAATTAGGTTAAGATCTCATAGAACCATACATTTGAATCATTCTCTTAAGATGGGATTTGGGGTATGAGAGAGGGAAACTCTCATTCGTGACCCTACATACCTGGTAATCTGATCTACACCCTTCCTTGAAAGCCCAAGATATTTGGAGAAGAACATGAAGAATTCTAGATTTGATCTCCTTTGGAATCCCTTAAACTTGCATGCATAGGGAGGGAATAGGTTAGAATAGGCTAAACCCTCTTAAAATCAGCCTAACTGGGCTTAAAATGACGTAGTTTAGGACACAAGATCTTAGGAATTACAGAGTAATTCATTGGAAAGTTGATCACTACCAAAGCAACGACTCACACCATGAGTCGTACCCTAATACCACGACTCATGGGTTCCTTCCGTTGTTGCTACTGCTTCATCCCTGAGTTTTTGGAATTTTCCACGGATCACACAATAGCTCGTACCATCATCCCACGAGTCGTTGGACCCATCCATTACAACCACTGGGAAAATTCCCTGCTCCTTCCTAGGGCGTGAGTAACGACTCGTTGTTCCTCACAACGGTCGTACCTTGACTTGTACCTTCTAACCCTGTTGCCCAGATCCAACATACGATTCCTTACAATGAGTTGTGTCAAGAATCGTACCTTCCATCCCTGTCAGTACTGGACCAAACAACGACTACAATCCACGAACCATTACTAGGTTTCACGAGTTGTTGTTGGACTCGTTTCTATCAACTTTTCCTCAGAATATAGCTAACCACGAGTGATCCTACGACCCGTTACTTCTTCCCACGAGTCATTTTGAGGTGATTTCCCATTTTTATGCTGATCATATTTCAAATTCCGAGTCTAGTCTTAGGCATTTCCAGGGTATTACAATATCTCCCCCTTGGGAACATTCATCCTCAAATGTGGGTTCATACAGAAAAGCTGGGGAAAGGAACTGCCATTCTAAATACTAAACATCTGAAGCTAAAAACTACGCAGTGATTGACTTTGGACTGAAATACATGACTAAACTGAATTCATGAACCAAACATACATGCATTGACATAAAGGAAACTGGGATACATGAACTAGAAATGAAACTGAATAGAGTACTTATGGAGGAAACTGGTACCTTAAGTTAGAACTGAGCCAGAACAAAAAAGATGCAAGTATTTAGCCATCATATCTGCTTTGGCTTCCCACATGGCTCCCTCGACAAGCTAATTTCAACATAGAACCTTTACTGTAGATACTTATTTGTTCCTCAACTTTCGAACCTAAGGATCAAGGATTTCAACCAAAACCTCTTTATAGCTAATATTATCATTCACACCAATGCTCTTCATCGGTACAACCAAAGCCAGGTCACCAATGCACTTTTTCAAGAGCGACACATGGAAGACTGGATGTACTAAAGCCAACTCTGTAGGCAACTCCAACTCATAGACCACCTTGCCGACACGTCTCATAATCCTGTATGGGACAACATATTGGGAACTGAGCTTCCCTTTCTTCTTGAACCTCATCACCCCTTCATGGGGGACGCTTTTAGAAAACCCAATCATCAACTTCAAACTCAAGTTCTCTCCTCCTCACATCCGCGTAGAACTTTTGACAACTCTGAACTGTTTTTAGTCTTTCCCTTATAAGTTGAACTTTCACAATAGCCTCGTGAACTGAATCTGGCCCTATCAACGTAGCTTCACCTACTTCAAACCAACCAATAGGTGACCTACAGCTCCGCCCATATTTGAATACTAGAGTTGTAGTTGTTGTTATAAGAAAACTCAACAAGAGATAAATGATCATCCCAACTACCTTTGAAGTCGATCAAACATGATCTCAACATATCCTCAAGAGTCTGAATGGTTCACTAAGCTTGATCATCCGTCTACTGGTGAAAAGTTGTGCTAAGCTTGACCTGAGTACCAAGTCCCTTCTGAAAATACTTCCAAAACTACGAGGTGGATTGAGTATCTCTATCTGATATGATGGACAAGGGAAAACCATGCAACTAAACTAACTCCTGAATATACAACTTAGCATAGTCCTCAGCTGAATCGGTAATTTTGACCGGTAAGAAATGAGCTGCTTTAGTCAACCTATCCACGATCACCCAAATAGAGTCATACTATCGACGTGTACGAGGCAACCCTATAATGAAATCTATTTGTTCTCTTACCACTTCCACATAGGGATATTGATGTCTTGTTGCACACCTCCTAGTCGTTGATGCTCCACTTTCACTTATTGACAGTTCGGACACTTAGCCACGAATTCCGCTATGTCCTTCTTCATGTCATTCCACCAATAGACTTCCCGTACGTCACAGTACATCTTTGGGGCACCTGGATGTATAGAATATTGGGAACCATGAGCCTCATGCAATATCCATTCTCATAAGTCATCAACACCCAGAGCACACAAACGACCTGATAATAAAGCACACCATCTTCCCCTTGGGAGAAGACCTCTACCTTCTGATTCCGAATAGCTTCCATCAACTTTACCAAGATAGGATCCTTATCTTTTCTAGCCTTGACCTCAGTCACCAAAGAGGATTCTGAGCCATTCTGAAAAATGCCATCACCATCCATCAAAAGCATAAGGTGAACCCCTATCATGCAAGCTGGTGCAAATCTTTCACCAACTCTGACCTTCCATCTTTCACATTGAAACAGTCTCTATGGATAGCCTACTAAGAGCATCCACCACTATGTTGGCCTTGCCCGAATGATAAAGGAGACACATGCATAATCCTTGAGAAGCTCTAACCACCACTTTTGTTTGAAATTCATGTCCTTCTGGGTAAACATAAACTAAAGACTCTTGTGGTCCGTGAACACATCTATAGGCACCCTATACTAATAGTGCCTCCAAATATTTAGTGCAAACACCACTGATGCCAATTCTAGGTTGTGCGTCGGGTAATTCTTCTCATAGGTCTTAAGTTGTCTAGAGGCATATGCAATGACCTTGTCATGCTGTTTCAACATACAACCAAGACCAACCCTAGAGGTATCACAATACACAAAAAATCCATTTGTACCCTCGGGTAGGGTCAATACGGGGCTGAAGTAAGTCGAGTCTTTAACTCTTGAAAACTCTTCTCACACGCATCCGACCACTGAAATTTGACTTTTTTCTAGGTCAACATAGCCAATGGTGCTAAAATGGATGAAAATCCCTCAACAAACTTTCTGTAGTAGCCAGCTAAACCCAAGAAGCTCCTGATATCAAAAGGACTAACTGGTCTAGGTTGATTCATCACAGCTTCTATCTTTCGGGAGTCCACTTGTACACCCTCACTTAACACCGCGTGGGCCAAAAATGCTACCGAGTTCAACAAAAACTTACACTTGCTAAATTTTGCAAACAGTTGGTGATCCTTAAGAGTCTGTAGCACAATCCTCAAATGAGCGGCATGTTCCTCCTCGCTCCGAGAGTATATGAGAATATCATCTATGAACACAATCATGAGCATGTCTACATATGTCTTGAATACCCTGTTCATCAAATCCATAAAATTCGTAGGAGCATTCATTAGCCCAAAAGACATAATTACAAACTCATAGTGACCATAGCAAGTCTTGAAGGCTGTCATCAAAATGTCAGTCTCCCTAACCCTGAGCTGGTGATAACCGGGCCTGAGATCTATCTTTGATAAACACTTGGCACCCTGAAGTTGGTTAAATGAATCATCAATCCTAGGGAGGGGATACTTGTTCAGAATTGTAGCCTTGTTCAACTGTCGGTAGTCAATGCATATACGAAGAGAACTATCCTTTTTTCGAACAAAGAGAACAGGAATACCCAATGGGGATTTTCTAGGTTTGATGAAACCCTTGTATAGGAGATCCTTCAACTATTCTTTCAACTCCTTTAGCTCAGTTGGATCCATTCTATAAGGAGGAATGGATATAGGTCGCATATCAAGAAGAAGGTTAATACATAAGTCGATCTCCCGCTCGAGAGGGACTCTAGGTAGATCATCTGGGAACAACTCTGGATACTCACATACTATAGGAACTGACTTGAGAGTCGGGATCTCAGACGTAGTATCCTTAACCCAGACTAGATGTTAAACACAACCTTGAGAAATCATCTTTCTGACCTTAAGGTAGGAAATAAAGAGACCTAGAGGCACAGCTGATCTATCCTTCCACTCTAGGACTGCTCATCCGAAAATCAAAACTCTACCGCATGGGTTCTATAATTCACTAAGGCATAACATGCATAGCTAATCCATGACAAAGATAACATCAAAATCTGTCATATCTAACTCTACTAAATTTGTTGAGGTGACTTTCTAAAGGACTGTGACAGGGCAATTTCAATATACCCGTTGAGCTATAACTGAGTCACAGACTGGAGTAGAGACTGAGAAGGGTTCTGATAGGATTTCGGGGATGACTTTGAAACTACTATCAACATAGGGTGTCAACAAATATAAGGTAGCTCCTGGGTCTAACAATGTATAAACATCAAGATGAAATACTCGTAATATACCAATGACCAAATATGGAGAGACCTCCTGCTCCTGACGAGATGAGAGGGCATAAAACCTATTCTGACGTTGACGACCACCTGCACTAGCGGATGCACCCAATTGATCTGAGGGTGCTAGTGGAGCTGCAGAACTGGTGACTAGGTCTCGACCTCTACCATGGCCCTGTCTGGCCACTAGGCAATCTCTAAGCATATCATCAGGCTTCTCACACCAAAAGCATGCACCTGTACCTGCTAAGCACTCTCAGGGGTGCCTCCTACCACACTTGTTGCACACTGGAAGACTAGGCTCTCCTGACTTGCTCCCTTAACCTCTAGAGCCTGATGTCCATCCCCTCTAATCACGCCTAGAATTGGATGGCACGCTGGTTGATGACGGTGCTGGAACTGATGGTTTCGGATGAGAATGCTGACGATACCCGCCATTGGGCCTCTGCTAGGAAGACTCAATATTGCTCTTCCTAGCCCTCTTTGCCTCTCTCTTTATCCTTCTTCTGGTCCTCCTCAATCTACTGGGCGTATATGACCAATTTTTTAGAGAAGTCCAAGTCATTGTTAAGAATCATCGTCCTACACTCCTTGACAAGAGAGTTAGACAATCCATACATAATTCTTTCATACGGGCCCTTTGGTCTACCACCATCTCTGGCACATACTTGGACAACTGGATAAACTCCAAGGTGTACTCTTGAACTGTCATATCATTTTGCTGCAAATTGACGGACTCTACCGCCTTTGACTCCCTCAACTCCCTAGGGAAGAATTTGTCTAGGAAAGCTAGCATGAACTCATCCAAGCGCATGAGAACTGCGTCCACTGCCATACCGTCTCTCCACTGATGGTACAAAATGTAAGCAACCCTATTTGGCTGATAGGAGGCTAAGTCTGCACTCTCTTCTCTTGTAACTCCCATAATCTGGGTGATCTTCTATATCTCCTCCAGGAACTCATGTGGGTCCTCATCTACTCTCAACCCAAGGAACTCAGGGAGATTTATCTAGAGGAAATCCTAAACTCGAGTTGCTGTTGTGCTCCATTTTGCAAGACATGGGCCATTGCCTGCTAGTTGACCTGATCGGTCAAAGCCTTGGCCAACATTTGGAAAGCTAACTTAAACTCGGCATGAGAGACCTATTTGGGCACATGATCCACTAGGGCTGGTGGGCTTGCTGGTGCCCATCTCCATTTCCATTCTCATAGCCATTTCCATTTTCATTCCTTCTTCCGTTAACTCGCGGGGAGGCATGATTCTGCAAATGCATATAGCATGTGTTAGAGGGATAGACAGATACTTTATCGCATGACATAGTTCATGAAAGAAGGGAAATTTCCTAAAACGTTTCGTAGCCTCATCATCATAGATGTTTCGTGCTTCACACCCATGAAAAAGACTCTACTTGACGCGACTTTCAGACACCCTAGGACACTCTGAACCTTTTCTCTGATACCAAAATTTTCACGACCCGAACAGAGGCCTAAATCTAGACACAGAACCTAGAACAACAAATGGCTCTAAGTTGACCCATGGCATGAACATAAATGCTAAAGCTCAACATACATAAAGCGGAAATCTATATTTTAAAATAGCGGAAGTTTGAATAGTAAAATATTTAAACAACAAAAATCTCAAAACATGAAATCTGAGGCTGAATATACAACTTTATGTCTGATAAGCCTCTAACATACTGACGAGTTGATCGAATAACTCCACAACTAGCTCACTAGAAGTCTTAAACTAAAAATAACAAGAACACAACTAATTAAAGTTCCTCGAAGGATGAGGACTCACTAAAAATGTTGTCTTCTAAACTTAGATAAATGGCTAGCGATGGGACTGAATTTGAGCATCTGAGCCTGTATCATGAAATGATACAGGATAGAGTGTGTGGTCTGTACTTGAATATATCGAGTATGCAAAGTAAGTAAAATAGGCTAAGTATAAACTAAAAAAATTCATAACATAAATCAAATCAATATAAGATTCTGAGAATAAGAACTTCATGTTGAAATCTGAAAACATGAATAGACATAAGCTGAACCTCATAACTGAAATGAATGACCCAAAGCTGAAACTAATATTCATAAGTAAAACTGATAAGCTAATCATTGGGTCAAACCTGTTGAAAACATATTATCATAACTGATGAACATGCATAACTGAAATCATGAGGAACAATGAGAGACTCGTCTTAATTAACAACCACGATGTATGAGCTCATAATGATCCCACGTCTTTTCCATGTGGAACAGAGTCATCCTAGGCCTTTCCAAGGCAAAGGAATAAGTAAGCTGTGATATCATGGTGGGCCCTTGGGCTGGGGGAAATGATCTCTTGAGAGGCCCAACAATATACCTATGTTAGCGTGTAGTTCATGAGACTGGGGAACCTTGGAATCCCAAGCCTACTCGGTGCTAGACACTACTCCCAAAATATATATTATTCTTATATATTCATATATCAAATCATAACTTGAATCTTAACATAAGGGGAGTCTTGACTCCAACACATGAGATAATTGAACATATTAGCCTTGGCTAAATCATGAAATCTTGCTTAATTTGAGTGGGCTTGCCCAAATCTTAACTTCACACTTGCATGAAATAGACATCATTAGTGAAATCATAAATATATTCATGGGTAATTTTAAAACATTCACATACACTAGAAATTTCATCATACTTGGAACCATAAATCATAAACTCAACTTTTCATGAAACTTGCATATTGGGCATCATGTTCTTAAAACTTAAAGTCATGAATTATAATCAAAATAGGTATAAAACTTTCCCATGAATCTTAAAACATCATTTAAAACATGAAGAGTAATGACCCATGAATTAAACATAGAGAATTTCATAAATTGGGTTAAGACCTCATAGAACCATACACTTGAATCATGAACTTGAGATGGGATTTGGGGCATGAGAGTGAAGAGAAACTCTCATTCAAGACCCTACATACCTGGGTAATCTAATTCTAACCCTTCCTTGAAAGCCTAAGAGATTTAGGGAAGAACTTGAAGAATTCTAGATTTGATCTCCTTTGGAATCCTCTAAACTTGCATACATGGGGAGGGAGTAGGTTAGAATAGGCTAAACCCTCAAAAAATCCACCTAAATGAGCTTAAAGCAACTAGTTTAGGATTTAGGAGCTTAGAAATTATGAAAATTCCCTTATTAAATTCACAGAAAAACTGATCTCTGCCAAAGAAACGACTCACAGCACGAGACCTACCCTGATACCACGTCTCATGGGTTCCTTTCGCTGTTGACACCGCTTCAACCCTGAGTTTCTGGGATTTTTCAGGGATCACACAATGACTCTTACCATCATCCCACGAGTACTTGGACCCATTCATTACCACCATCGGGAAAATTCTTTGTTCCTTCCTACAGGTGTGAGTAATGACTTGTTATTCCTCACAACGGGTCGTATCTTGACTTGTACCTTCCAACCCTGTCACCCCAGATCTAACATATGAGTCCATAACCCATGAGTTATGGTTCCTCACCATGAGTCATATCACGACTCGTACCTTCATCCCTATTAGTACTGGACCAAACAACTACTCCAATCCATGAACCATTGCTAGGTCCCATGAGTCGGTAGTGGACTCATTTCTATTAACTTTTACTTAGAATATTCCTAACCACGAGTGATACTACGACCCGTTACTTCATCCCATGAATTGTACCACGAGTCGTTCTGAGGTGATTCTTCCCATTTTTTTGTTGATCACATTTCAAATCCTGAGTCTAGTCTTAGGCACTTTCGGGGTATTACACCCATCCGATCAAGCTTCAGTGCTCTACTGTAATTTCATGCTTTTTGCACAAGTTCTTTATTTCTCTTGTTAAATTAAATACCTACAAAAAGTAAAGACAAAAAGCATAAATTCCTCTCAAATGACTTGAAAACTAAGCAAAAGCTCATATTAAAAGCCTAATGAGTTAGTAATCACAAAACTTTATGAAATGAAACAAAGATGTATAGCAAACTCCTAACACATAACTGAGTCTTTGAAAGAGATAAGGGTAAAGAAAAGTCACCAATTAGATAAAACCACCACACAGTTATTGAAACATGGTGGTTGTCATCAGTTACTTTTCTAAGAGAAGTTACAAATTCTCTGTGTGGTTTTATCTATAAAACAAAGAACAAATATCATATGAAAAGTATGGCTTCTTCCTATTATTCTCATTTCAATAAAATAAAGCAAACACATAGTAAAAGAAAAGACATTTAGTTAGTTAATCAAAAAAAATTCAAGAGATTCAAAGCAGATATAGGGAGATTCTTTTTGTAGCAAGATCAATAATTTCCACTTCGATTTATGGTACATAATCCATTATTTTTACTCTGTATTTATTAATAATATATGATACAAATAGATAATGTCAAGTTCAACTATTTGATCATGCAGGACTATTTATGGTAGCTGATGGCCAAAATAAGTAGAAGCAGATATTAGGAAAGACAAAAAAAGCACGAACAAAGAAAATAAAGTCAATTAATTACCAACATTTGATTTTAGATAAACGGGCTGACTATCCTAGTATATGGTTGTTATCTCCTTGTAGGGATCCAACTACAAAAAAAAGTCGGTGAAGATTGAAAAGTTGAAAAGTTTGAAAGACGACGTCCATTTCATTACATGGATAGTGATTCTAATTTGATGTTGTGATTCATGCGATGGGGTTGGTGGTGCTAAGGATGCTAAGAATAAAGAACTAAAGTTGGCAGGAGTTTGTTGGGATAAGCTTTTCTATAAAGAACTTGCAGATGTTAAATCTAACTTTTCGGATAATGTATTTGATTTTTGTTACCATTCTTTAGTTTTCATATTTTATTACATGAAAAACAAAATGCTTGATTATTTGAAGTTTAGCTCTGCAAGGTTTTTTTTCTTTGTTATTTTCTTATGATAAGATTTTTTATGTTTGTTTTTGCAGCACATTGATGTATGTGTATATTTTATAAGGAAGAAATACTGCACTTGTTTAATTGTTGTATGCNTTTTGCAGCACATTGATGTATGTGTATATTTTATAAGGAAGAAATACTGCTATTACATAAATGAGTACTTTTCACAGGCAAAGTGCACAACTGCTGATTTAATCTTCAATGCATTAATTAGTTCAATATTTTCTAATATTCCAAAACTAATGAACTTTGTTAGTTTGAAACTAATCCTTTTTACGATGAATTGACTTAAGTATATGAAACAACTCCAAGGTTCATGCTTGATCACATGGTCAAAAGTTGATAAGGTGCTTCTACCAATGCATCTTTTAAAATTAATTAAAGAGTAAACTTCAACACATTACTTTTTGGATGTGGTGGATTAGGACAATAAGCAAATTGATGTATATGCTTTATATATAGTAGGAATGATAGATCAATTAGTCATGTTAAAAGATATGCTAAATTTATTCAATAGGTGTTGAAGATGATGCCATATATAACTAATCTTCCATTTTATAGTGACGATATAAATGAATTCAACATTACATTAAAGACAAAGATGTCCAAATAGAAGAATGAATATGTATCTAAATTGTTTTTCTTTTCTTAAAAAATTAATGCTTCTTTTTCTTTTACTTTTTAATTGGAATGTTTATTATTTTTTATGTAGTACTAAATGTGACTTGTTCATGTTGAAGTACATGATGCTAATAATGGAGGAAGACTCAATTGACAAATGCAAGTCCCATGAGATGCCTTCATTGAGGAACTAGTTGGTTGTCAATCTCTAAGGACATTGTATATGGATACAATCTAGTTATGAAACACCAAATGAGAAAGGAAAAGATGATTGTAGGGAGCATGCACATATTATGTTCAGAAATAAGCAATAAAGGAATTTTCATGAAATATGTATATTGGTGATTGGTGTGTCCTTTCTTTAATTTTTAGGAATGTAAATGATTTATGTGCAGAAATCAGTCTATATAATTTTTTTAATTTTTTTGTTAAAGTTTTATCTCAATCCATATATTGTAGATGGGCAACCTTTATGGGCAACCGTGGGAGGAGATATTCTAAGACAGACCTCAAATTCGAAGTCAAACTGTGTCTTGAGATTGTGTGTAGTCATCTCTTGCCCTCCAAGAATGACCAGAGGGTGAATATTGAGGTCGCCATTCTGATAGCATACATCATGACTGGGGTGCATGTCAACTTTGGCGAAATAGTCTCCATACAATTTAAAATTAAATCCAGGAAGCAAGGTCTCTCTATACCCTTCCTCGTCCTCATCAGCCAATTATCTGCTAAAGTAGGGGTTCTCCTTTTTCCTGATAAATGGCCTAGCTTTACGACTAGGATGATTGACGTTGAGAAAAAGAGGGATACAGATGCCCCCAAAAGCAAGCGGAAGCAACTGCAAGTATGGGATACCCTAGAAGACTCTGGCGCGCATGATGTTGATGAGGTTCCTTTGGCCCCCGACCTCAATGTTCCTACTCTCAGAATATAGGGACATGCTTCGGCAGAAGTGCCACGTTAGGGGGTCTGCTCCACCACCTTCATCTTCCTGGCCAAGCGGACTTCAATAGCTGGCAGATATGACCCTCTCATGAAAACCAACTAAAGAAATTGACCATGAGTCTACCAACCCTTATCCAAAAGTTCATGAAGAATGCCATGAAGCATGTTTTTGACAACTTAAATAAGCTACGACTTAATGTGGATGAGGGAGCGGTCTCCTCTCTCCGATCTGTGTGAGAGAACTGAAGAGCAAAGCACCTATAGCCAATACTAATGTCAGCTTCTTAGATGAAGCCATGGCTGCCCCACACACAACCCAAGGGCCCATTGATGACTTACTTGCGGGCCTAGGGGAGGATGATGAGGTCGAGCATGGGGAGGATGACGGTGAGGATGAGGCGGCTGATGATGATGCAGAGGATTAGCTGGTTCAAAGAGTTCTTGCCCCTCCTTATTCTTCATTTGTACATTAGGGACAATGTATAATTTTTAGTTGGGGGAGTGCTTCTTCTTTTATTGTTGGTCATGTTCTTTTTCATATGATTATTGACTCTTGTTGCCCTTGTTGGGCTGGTTTTCTTTTGATTTTTTAAGAATTTAGTTTGGTTGCTAGTTGAATGAATACCCTCGTCAGGCTTGTTTTGAATTAATGAAAATTGTTGGGCTATTTTTCTTGCTTTGCTACTGTGAAGCGCCATTGATGAGTTGGTTATACATTTCCATTAGTTCTTGACCCTGATAACACTTAAATCACACCCCTGTAAAAGTATAATGTGGATGTTGTCAATAAAAAACCAACTAGGTTGGGGTTGATCCATAGGGAATACAGTCAGGATGTAAAATAATGCTTGTATTTATGCTTTTAGTACAATTATTTCCTAATGGGGGATGTCAAAGAAGTAATCAAGTAACGATGTTGTAGATTAATGTTGTTGTCAAGTTTATGCAATTAACTAGGGACGTGATCCCCATGGATTTATAACAACTTCGGGTAATGTACTAGTGATCTATATTAATACTTAACCTATAGAACTAATAAAATAGATTCACCAAAAGATGATTCGTCCCTATTGAATGATTATACTCAATCATCGAATTAGGTCTCTTGACTATTTTTACATTAACCACTATCAATTTGTTCCAAATTAACTATCTTGTGACCGTAGCTCAAGTTATTCAATGAACCATAAAGATCAAGGCTTTGTTGTTCTTCTCTTTTTCTAATCTCTACCTCTCTAGGTTCAAGCAAGTAGAGAATTTGGGCAAGTCCTAACGTTGCACTATGTTAAGAAACGTTTAAAGATGAAGAGAAAATAATACAAACATAAGTATTGATTTTGAATATCTATGCGCAAACCCTAGTTAGTTATTCCATCATGGTTGTCACAACCCTAGTTGTGGAGGTTTTAGCCTCTTATATTTGTAAGAAACAAATTAGAATTCATGAAAGAAATCATAATTAGAGACTTATAATGATGATTGAAATAAAAACCCAATTTATTATTATACAATTCAACTTTCAATAATTCAAGAACAATGAATGAATCTCCAAGAATATTGGAAAACTCAAGAAGAATCTCCAAAGTATTTGTTCTCTATCAAAAAGTCAGTCTCAAAGTGTGTCCTTTTTCAAAAATAACCTAGAAAAGTATTTAGACAGATAATCAGAGATGTTTCCTAAATTAATAGGAAAAATGTTATAACTGTCGCGCCAGATCCTACGAGTCATAGCTTGTAGCTACGAGTCGTACCTTCCAGTCGTACCATGCTAGGAAGCTTTCAAATTGGTTAAGTCCTGGGAGCTGGTACGAATCGTACAATGCTGTTACGAGTCGTACATTCCTGTCATGGTCTGATACTGTAAAATCTGGCATCCTCTAAATATTTCCACGAGTGCTTTGGTACAACTAGTACCTTGATCTCACGACTCATGGTATCCTCTTGTACCCTATGATCTAGCAATCAACACTTTCTCTGAAGTTCACTATGGCTCCTTGGTACGAGTTATATGTGGTCATCAAGACTCATAGCTGCTAACCATATCAAGAGACAAGGCAAGTGTATACTTCTGTAATTTTCCACAACTTCTTTGGTACGTACCAAGAATCGTACTTGGCCATCACCTTGTGCAGTTCCTCTGGATCTTATCACGAATGCATAGTACGGCTCGTACTAGGATATTACGACTCGTACTGAGGCCTGCAACTTTACCATTTTCTGCACTCTTTTCACTTATTTTACAGAATTCAACTCCAACACATGATTTCCCTGCAAACATAGAAAAAGTACATCTCTTTGTATAAACATACCAAAGACCATGCATTAGTTCCTCAATTTTAAGCGTTGAAAGTGTCGTAAACCCATAGCACATCAGACCAGTGCTTTGCAATCGCCTTTGTAAATAGTAGATAGTAATAAACTCCAAAAAAAATTTATCCCACGGTTCTTTTCATAGGAGAAATTTTTTGTTTTTCTTTATGTGTGTCGAATCGGGTGATATCTCCTTATGGTAGATTGAGAGGAGAATTTCTTAAGAAAAAAATACCATGTCTTTGAGTCACTATTTCACTTACTTTGATTGGTACCACCAAAAATTTTCTCTAGCCATAGAAATGGGTTTTGAAGTTTAAAAGGGGCTTGAAATTTAAAACAACACTCTCTTGTCATGAGTTATACATTCTTTGTTTGGCTTTTTGATTTGCAAAATGAGTGTGTAGAACATGAAATAGCTTGTCTAACATCATGATTGTAAATTGATCTTGAGGATAGATGAACTCCTTGGAGTGTGATGCCTTGTGTGGTGAGAATTTTTGTGCTTAATTCTTGTGCATGCACATTGTCTAGAACTTGCCATGAATGTGACTCAAGGACGAAATCCTAGATATAGCTGCACTTGAAAAATGACTTTAGGCCTTTTTTGGATAGTCACTTCACTACAAAATAAACTCCTTGAACATCAACCCTTGTTAGCCAATGTTTGATCCTTAAGCCCTTTTTCTTGGGAGTTACATTACAAGCCTTATATCCTTTATAATTCTCTTCTTAGGCACCGGTCCTTCCTAATGCTAGTGATGAAAGAAAAATGGGGATTGAATACCAAGACTTGGTGAAGGATTAAAAAATGAAATGAAATATAGGAAAAATCATAAGTTTGGAGGTGTGCGAAAAAGGAAATGAGGTGAGCTTCAATGTGAGGTAGAACCAAATTGCTTGATGAAAAGAATGAAATGGTTGGTTGAAAAACCTCTAATAAAAAGAAAAAGAAAAGGAAAAAAAGAAAAATTGAATGGTTATATCTCTTGTTTAGATGAAGCTTAATGTAGAATCCAAGATGTTAAAAGGGTGGTTCTTGATGAAAAATGTGAATGGTGAATAAGGAGAGATAAGGTGGAGTAGACTCACTAGTATAGCGAGGTGTTTGAATGTTTTCACAAAAGGCATTAGGGAGGTTCCAATCGCTAAAGCTAAAAGTTTTTTCTACCCTTACCCCTAGCCTTCATATGACCCACAAGTCCTTAGTGATTCCAAGTGTAGCAACTCTACATTAATGGCAAGTCACATGAAGGGAAACTTATGGGTCAATGCGTATGCACTTGAATATCTTTGAGAGAGAGATTTTTTGTATTATTTTATAATCCCTATATATGAATTGCATGAATATGAGTGGGATTCTCTCTTTTTATGAGCGGCATCACTTCCTTGGAATACATGCTAAAACTGTGTTTTCAATTAAGAGGTATGAATGAGACAAGTTGTGCAGTGAACTTTAAGGCAAATGTTGAATGTTAATTATCAATGACTTGATATGCTTATTGAGATTTCTTTGATTAAATATGCCCCTTTTTTGAATTTAAGGAATATGTCAAAAATGTTTGTGATTACCAATTGAAGTTTTTGCAATATGTTTTTGAGTCTTTTTATTTTTCTTGAGTCGGTGTGAGATTTAAAGGTTGTCTTAGGTTTTAGTAGTCCCTTATGCAGCTCTTGTGATGTGGATGCTTAATTCAATTCTTAGTTGTGAGAGAATGCCTTGCTTGAGGACAAGCAGTGGTTCAAGTCTGGGGGTTTGATGAGTTGGTAATTCGCCAACTCATTAGGCTTTCATGAGCTTTTGCTTTGTTTTCACATCAATTAGGAAGTTTTTATGCCTTTCTCTTTGATTTTGTATGTATTGAACTTTGACAAGGAAAATAGAGGAATTAAACAAAAAGCACTCCGCTGGAAGTAAGAAGCATGCGTTCCGCACAATGGCACCTGCGAAACGTAGGTGCAACACAAGACACATTAGAATTAAGCTGAAGTAAACTTGTGAAGCATAGGTTGGCACCTGCGAAACGCTGGTGCAAACGCAACCAGCTTTGGAACAAAGCTGCCCAAACCTGCGAAGCAGCTACGGTTCACAGATGGGCACCTGCGAAACACAGGTGCCTCACAAGCGACTAAAATGTTGACAAGGGAAAAATCTTCCAGTTGTGACACAAGTACACCTGAGAAGCTTCCAAGTACAAATTTGAAAATCTATGCCAAAGAAAATGTGCAAAATTTACCCCAATTATACAAACCCATGTCATAACACATCATAGCTTATCATGTAGAGAGAAGTAGTGAGAGAAAGAGTAGAGTACATTGTTCTTCTTCTTCTTAAATATTTGAGCTAAGTACACCATTGTTGCAGGTTTAAAAGCATGAATCTACTATTCATGATGATGATTGTTGATGATTTATCCATGGGTATAATTTATCTATCTTCATTTATGAGTAGCTATATTGCTAGTTAGGGGTGTGTTCTTGATTAGTGTTTAATTTGATTGAGTATTGATCAATTGTTCTTAACTTTAATCTAAAAGCATGGATCTATTGTTTTCTCTTAATTTTTAATGGAAATTAGTGGTTGCAAACACTAGTTTAGTTTCCTTATCTTGCTTGAGCTTGAGAAAGAAGAGTGAGATATGGGTGAGGATAGAATAGTGGGGATTTGGTGTGTGTATGTGTGGGGTTGAGCTAGAGATATTTAAAACTCACATCCTCACTCCATTAAAGGTTTAAAGCTAGAGATAGCTTGACCCTTTCTCAAATTTGGTGTGGCTGATTTTTTGTTGGGACCTTGAGATTTGAGAAAAATCAAGACAAAAACCATCCTTGTGGTTGAAAAATAAGAGGATGTTCTTTGATCCATGATATCTATGCTAGAAATTGAAATTAAGTCTATTGAATCAATCCTAGTTTAATTAACACTTCATCTATTGCACACCCCTAGCCGTTTTTTATTGCTTGCAACAAATTCGTTATTCAATCTAGTTTTATAAATTTGGATTCAAAATTGTCTTTCCCTTTCCCCCCAAATATTTACGTTGTACATGTTGACAATGATGCATTCTAGTTTGAATTAGTTTATAATTTTTTCTTTATCAATCTCAATTCTTGTGTGATTCGACCCCGACACCCATCGGGTATTCTATTTTTGACTGCTGCTATCTTTCTTAATCTGGAGAGATGTATTAAGTATTATCATGAACAAATAGTTTTGTTCATTGTTCATAATAGTGTTGATCAAGCCATCACTCTATGCAAGAATGCTTTTGAATGTGGCAACTTTGAGCCCGCCTTTTCTAGTGAAGATCTATTTAATGGGATAGGTTTGGATGATGTTATTGAGAGTCTTGAAGGTAGGAATGAAGTGGGGATCAAAGTCAACTTTAAAAATCTACTAAATGTTACTCAAAGAAATGAAGGTTTATCATTCATTTTTATTGTTGTTGATTTGTCTAGTTAAGTTGCGATTGAAGGCAACTCTTTGAAAAGGTCCCTAGTGTTGACCATACAATTTCAACTTCTGTTGAACAAGCAGAAAAAAAATTGAATGTCAATCGGTGTTCGATTTTGTTCAACAAAGCAGTGGTCTATATTATTTTGAACAAGTTATTGACGGAACAATATTGCATGTTGTTTTTGCCAAATATTCAAACAAATATGATGGACATAAAAATGTTGAGACTAGAATAAATGTATATGAATCAGTTAAAAGTGGTGTTCTATTGAATGTGGTTATAGAGGTTGGTAAAGATGTACAAGTTGTCTCCTATGCCACTAGGATGTAAGATGTATCTCTTCATATGCATGTCCTCTCCAATACTGAAGAATTTCACTCCGAGTTAATATGAAAGGGGTCCTCCATGAGTTCTATTGATGTAGTTTAAGGCAATGAAAGGATGATGGTGAAAAAGATATTTTGAAGGTAGATTCTTCTCTAGAAACAGATACTTCTAATATTGTAAATCCCATTATTATTTTAAAATGAAAATGGAAATGGAAGCAACTGAAACTAATATTGAGTTAGATATACCAATATCCTCATAAAAATAAGAAAGCAGAGAAAGAAGAAGTTGTTTGCAGCTGAAAATACAACACACAATATTATAGAAGTGAAAACTATAGCAGATGTTGTTATTTGAAAAAGAAGTTGTCAATCAAATAGACCAACATGTAGATTATACTCCTTCACCTGAATGGATGTTATGTTCTGTCTATAATAACATTCCTCAAGGTCATCGAAAACAAACAAGTGATTGAAAAGAGAATTACAAACGAATATGTCCTTTTCATTTTATATGAATGAAAATTTTATGATCTTTTAAAATAAATTGATCAATCTAAAAGATTTCCCACATTATATATTTAATCCTACGGGTATTTTTTTAATTTTCACAGTCTTCTTATTAACTTATAATCTTTATATATTATTCTGGTCTTATAGTAAATTTGTTTTAGATGAATGACTTGTTTTGTGTTAAAAGTTGTTTTATGTTCTTTCTTTTATTCAGAAAAGAAAGTCAATTTCTACAAGTCTAAAAGATTGAATTAGTTTTGTTGGAACTTAAAATTGTGTGATTTAGTAATCATAAATAGGATATTTTTTTCTGAAGATTCACACTCCGACATATATGTTTCACGATGATGTTCGCTACTTTAAGCTCTTTTTTATTCTACTTTGTTTTGTTTTTTAGCTCTATTTTTTTCCTTTTATCTAATTGATTTTCTATCTTTTAATTTTTATTTACTATAATATATTGATGTAATATTGCACTATCTAAGGAAGAAGATGTTGTACCATTCGCCGTCTGCAGAAGCTACTAGATCTACAACAGCCGCAATTCTATTTGATCAATTATTCAAGTTTGCAATGTAGAGATATAACATTGAGGTTGAAAAAGTTTTTGTTGATGTATGACAAAAGATTAAAATGACAATTATCGAATATGTGGTGATATTATTTTTGAAAAGAATGTTAAGTATGGCATGCCATGGAAGAATATGGGCAAGGTATTAATTTTAATACACT